>RJWT010000173.1:47651-85311 GCA_004365215.1 Cuniculus paca
ACTAGGGAGACAATACAATGTTCACCTATGTGACTCTGAACCTTTTCACCCATAAGCATGTTCTCAAGTTGTATCCATTTACCTACCAGAGTCTCAAGGTTATCTTTCTTTATAGCTGGGTAGCTTTCCATTGTATAGAAATGCCATATCTTTCCTTTCTATTCTGCAGTGGATGGGCAAGGTACCCCTACTGTTTTTTTTTTCTGATTCCCTGTCACACAAAGCATTGTTCTCTCTTCCCTGACTCTCAATCTATGAATTCCCTTTTGAGTTAAATGTGCTTGTTGGATAAAGCATATTGATGGATCCTGTCTCCAGATGCACTCTACCTGTGCCTCTTTCCACCAGCGAATTGAAGCTGTCTATATTAATGGTCATGGCCAACATGCACTGGCTCATCTTTGCCATGCTATTTTCCTGCCACTGGATGTGTACTTTTCCCCTTCATTCTATTGTCTGTCCTGCTTGGTGATTACCCCCTGCTGATCCTCCTGGAACCATGGTCTTTCTCATCTCTCTCCAAAATGTCCTTCAGTATTCTCTGTAGGGCTGGTTTGGCAGTCATGAACTCCTTCAGTTGTTCTTTGTCATGGACGTATCTTGTTTCTCCATTAATTTTGAAAGATAGTTTTGCAGGGTACCTCAATCTGGGTTGGAAGTTGTTTTCTTTCAGGACTTGAAATATTTCACTCCAAGCTCTTCTTGACTTGATGGCTTGTGTTGTGATTCTGATGGGTTTTCCTTTATAGGTGATCTGTTTCTTTTCTTGAACAGTTTTTAATATTCTGTTCTTGTGTTACATTTCTGGGATCTTGATTATTATATGTCTGGGAGTAGATTTACTTTGGTTATGGCTAGCTGGAGTTATCTATGCCTCACTTATCTGAATAGCACGTCTTTCTCCCATGTTTGGGAAGTTTTCTGCTAGTACTTATGTAAATAGAATTTTTATTTCTTTTGTGTTGATCCCTGCTTCTTCATTGATAACTATCACTTGTAAATTATTTCACTTTTCATCATCTTGCAGTCTTTGAATTGTTATTTCCTGGTTCCTCATTATTTTTAAGAGGTCTTTCCTGTCCCGATCACAAGCTGCACACCTGTCTTCAAGGTCTGAAAGTGTATTTTCAGTTTCTTTCAAGAGATTTTGCCAGCTTTCAATGGAGATTTTAATTTCCTCGATATCTCTTTGAATCTGTTTCATACATTCAAAATCTCTCTTATATTGTTCACTCATGGTTTCCCTCATTTTCCTTTGCTCCTCTATTTTTTTTTATCTAGGTCTTCTTTAGAGAAGCATAACAATTCTTTTATTATGTTTTTCATTTCTTCTCTTACCTGAGATAGTATTTCTGTTCTAATTTCTTTTATAGCTTCATGGAGTTGTCTCTTTACTTCAGTTGCCATCACTGCAGAAACCAGGTGTGTGACTCCTGATCTCTTCCATGTTTTCATCTCCTGGACTTGCTCTGCTTGGGTTGGAGTCCAGGGACTGCCTTTCGGTTCTTCATCTTGACATTTTCCTGGGTTCTTCCAAACAAGTGGGTAGTGGGGTTTTGGGAACCTCCCACATTGGTTACAATTTCTCTGGAGCATGACTGTTTGGTTTTCCTGTCCAGTGCTGGCTAGAGGTATCCAATAGTGGCTATTGGGTGCTCTAGTGCAGGGCCCACTTCTGTTTTTCCAAGCCCTTGCTGGTTACCTGGGGCAGAAGCACCCCAAGTGCTGCTGGAATGCATGCAGAGCAGGGCCTGCTTCTGCCTTCCCTCTGAGCTGGTTACCAGAGAGCAGCTTCTCCCTTTGTTGGAATGCCAAGACCAAACCTTTAGATACATGCTTTTTGTGAACATACAAAGAGAGGATAAAGTTTAACTTCTAAAGTAATCACAGGAGTCATAATAGTAGCTAATTATAAAAGAGTAATTCTGATGACATATCATCATTTATGTTACATGACTGTAATCTCACCATGTGTCTCAAAATATATTTAACTTTCACCTCTTCACTTAAAGGAATCATGACTTCTTTGTATGGCCACTTTAGTGACATCATTCCTCTTTCAGTGAGGGGCCATTTTATTTTAGAAAAAAAAAGTAACATCATACTGAAATTTTTAGTCCAATATTCAAGTAGCCTAATTAGTTACTAATAGGTGTCTACTATAAAATGTAGATTCAAAGCATAAGGAATGCTTCACTTCTCAGGGAAGAGTAGGGTAACCTGCACAAACAGTTTATCATGTTACACAGAAAAATGCACAATTTAAAACTTACAGATTATTTCTAGAGTTTTCTATTTAATATGATTGTATCATAGTTATCTGGTGTACTGCAACCAAAGAAAGCAAAGACATGCATAAAGGAGCATAACCGTACATCATCAGCTAAAACTTTGTCAATCTCCTTTAACAACATATGGAGACTATTGATGTCCATTTGAAATTTTTCTCAACTTAGTGGCATTGATTGAATATGGCATGATTATTACATGGTGTTACAAGGAATACTTGTTTGCATGTTCTTCCATAACTAAATAAACAATTACTATTTAGGCAGTTTATAGAACTCTTGAAACAAATCAACTAGGATCTTATTCCAATTTTCTTTATCTTCTGTCCTCTCCAATAGCATCGTTAATAACTAAATGTTCCAATCTATCTGTTCTTCAAACAATGCCTCATGAAAACTTAATAAATTCAGAATCCTTTCCTATTTGTGGAGGCCTAATAGGTGACAGTTACACAAAGTATCAGCAGTGATTACCTTAGTTGTCCTTAGTGTAATCTCCCTTTAGATTCTATTGTTGATGAACTAATCCTTCCTTTATTTTCCTGTCTTCTCAAATCATAGATTGATTTCTAGTAAGTGAGTTTAGTCTCTTGGCACTTAGAAATGTGAGAAATATTGTCATGGTCAAGTGACATATGCTTGAAAGACAAAAGTTAACAGGTTCCTTTGTTTTTCTCTTAAATCCTGATGCTACTTCTCAACATATTGTGGAAAAAAATAAAAGAAAATTTCCTACCAAAATAATAGGAGAATAACTAATGAAATAATAGGAGAATAACAATAGTTAATACATTGCATATTGTTATCTTCAAAGTAGTCTTTCAGAGTACAGGATACAGGCATAAAAAATTCTCCCAAAGGTATTAGCATAAATCTCTCTTTTTAAAGAAATAAGAGAAACTAGTAGTATAACAATATTGTATTCTTTTTTCCTTTTCCCCTCCTTCCTAATTGGTGAAAATGACATCCTTGAATTCTACAGAAGGAATTGAGAGGCAAATGGCCAAATGCACTAAGAAATAAGGACATGTGTGTAATTCCACTCACTAATTCCTTCAGTGAGGATTCCTATGAGACTGCAGTGGGGTTGTTTGAAAGAAAAGATGAGATATGATTCACAAACCAGCTATTTTTAGTAGACCTCAGTCCTGGGGTATTATGGATAGATAAAACATATTGAGTATTATATTACTGCTTTACTTTTACTTCCATTCAGTAAGGCTACCCAAACTCAAAAGCATGTGTTTGCAGCAAGCAACATAGTAACAGTTGGTGTTAAATGACAATTTTGCTTCATGAGTTGAATTAAAAAATAAAACTTCTTGGAATATATAATTTCCTTATTAATTATCTTATTAATTCATTCTTATTAATGCCCATACCCAATGCAAGTGGAAATTGAAACACATAATATTTTCTTAAAAACTGAACTACTTGGCAATTTCATGTCCCGTAGAATTGGAAGGTAGTATGTTAACTGCAAGTTGTAAACTAAATTTCAGAAAAAATATGATTCAAATTCTGTTAATATGTTATGAAATATTGTACATAAAGTGTTCAATGAAAAAATCAGCACTCAGTAAAATTCTTTTTATATAATAGTAGCAATATAAATACTTTTCTTTTACTCAGTGATACAATCAATTGTTCCAGTTCCAACCTTTTAGTATTCATCTTGATTTTACATTACCTATCTCATTCAGTTAGTTGAATCAAAACTTTCACTGCAAGAAATGTATTCATCTACTATGTGAATATTATTTACCCCTTATGACACTCTAGTGAGAATAACAGCAAAGTAAAATGGCAAAGTAAAAATATATTCCATTTTACATCAGAGAGGAATGGACGATACATTACTAGCTCTAGAAAGATGCAAGAATTATGGATTTAATTAGAGTATGGCTTATTTTTAAGGAAAATGCGATTATACTGACAAAAGTCAGTGGTGGTGTTGCAGGGCAATATGCAGTATATAGTGAAAATTTAACATTAAGAGAAGAAACATGTAACTTTTTAGTTGTTCACTTTTCAGATATATACATAATGTAAAACCATGCCATCTATATATACTGATACTCGTTAAAGTAAATAGTGTTTATAATAGTGAAAAATCATGTCTGAGTGTGTGTAGTCTATTGACTTTACCCTGTCTTACTACTATGCACATTACTATCTTACTGTCCATTTTCTTGTTTACGAGTTGGTGAACAAAGGAAAATATGTGTCAGTGAAGGAAAATGCTTTCTTATATTCATGCAAGCTTGTAAGAACGTTAAATTCCATTCATCAAATAAATTTCTGCAATAAAATGAAGAGGAAATGTACTGTTATCTCTCATATGGTATGCAAAATTACCAGGTTTCAATAACAAAAATTTATTACCTATTATTCATATTTCCATAACTCAGAGCAGTTATGTCTTAAAATCCTTATTAAAATTGACCTTTTGTTGCTATTAACAACTTGATCTTTATAATTACTATCAATAACAGCAATTATTAATCTAATTTACCTTGGATTTTAATTTAAGCTATTTAATTAAAAGTTGTCTTTTTATTACAAATAGCAAAGATAAGAAATACAGTGCATTAAGTAATATTTTAATTAAAATATGTCACTGCCTCTTTACAAACCCACTTACCAACTCTAATATGCAAGAGTCACTATGTCTCAAGTGACCATACAGCATTTATTCAAAAAATATTTATATCAAACCATAAAAATCAGTACTTATCAAATTTGAAAACAATAGAGGTTATATCATTTAAAATATAATATCCTACTTCTTAGCATTATATCTAGAATACATATTTTTTCAAATTTTTAACAAGAAAAATAAAATTTGTTTAGAAATTTGGGCCAATTTAAATAAATTAATATATTTTAGTTTAAGTAACATTTATTCAGCAAATTTACTACTCAGGAAGTTTCACTTGATAGTTTACAATTAATTTTCATATTTATTTTCTTAATGTCAAGGATTATATTTATACTAATTCTAATTTTGGATATGTATTATGAGCTAATATGTGCTATTTTGCTGAAGTATCAGTTATTGTTTAAAAATTTACTGATCACATTTTGTACTTCAGATATAAGCAAATTAAAAATGTCTATTAGTGTTTTCTGTTCAGCTGAAAGTTTCTTCATGAAGAAACAGGAAATGTACAATACCTAAAATTGTAGACATTGAATAAGTAAATTATATACTGTGCGGAGATAGTAAATACTATGAAATTTTATAAAGTAGAAACTGAGTATTGGATGGACAGTGTGTATGTAAATTTTGGTAGGAAGATGATTCCCAAGGATTTAAATGAAGTGAGTGAGTGAGTCGTGCAGCTATGTAGGCGATGAGTTCCCACATAGAGGAAGAGCTGGTCCGTGAGCCTTGAGTAGATGTATCACAGGGGCAAACAAGGCATGAGTGGTAATAGAGGAAAAGTGAGCAATAGGTGCTAGCAGAAGTACTACAGAGGAGAGGGACAATAGATCAGATCATTTGGCATGGTAAACCATCTAACAAAGTCAGCTTTTACTCTGAGTTTTTAATCAAAGCTTACATGATCTGATTTAGGTCTCATAATGATCCCTTTGTAAGAGAGAAGGGGTGGAGTAGGGAGGCAAGTTAGGTAATGTAATTATCCAGGTGAGAAATTTGGATGGTATTTTACAGATGAAAGCAATACAGTTATTGAGAACAGATCAGACTGATAAAAGTACAAATTTCCACCAAGAGTAGCCATTGTTTAGAAAAGAGTAAAATTGAATAGTTTTATTCTGCTGAAGCTGTTAACCATGAACTTGAGCAGCCTATCAGACTATGCTGAATAATGATTAAATTATTTTCTGTGAGCTTACACAACAGGTCCTCCATAGACCTGAATGAATAACCTTCACAGGCCTAGAGCAATGGGACTTGTCTGAACAGCCAATTATAGGCTTTCACACTTATTTGACATCATCAAGGGTTACATCATTTCAATTAATTAATTTATGTTGAGCCCCACTCTCTCACGTAACATTCTTGGTTTATCCTCTCAGTGATCCACTTAGTGTATTTCTCTAGTACTGTGTTTCTTTGCATGATAATTGGGGAAAATCAGTTTATAACTTCTAATTTTCAATGTGTTTTATGTACAATTTAGTCATGTTGGTTTCAGTGCTGTTTGTTCATATGTCATCATCTGGCTGTTTTATCCGGATTGCCTAGTGAAACTGGAAAGAGCTATGTGGAGAGAGAGGCAAAGTGAGATAAACACTTACAGGTTAGAATCCATAGATTCAAGAATATATTTAAATCTAAATAAGATATAACTCTATCCAAGGAAGGATACTTTGTAAAACGGAATATAAAACTTTATTATTCAAATATCCTATTATTAATGAAGACAACTTTGTATTCTTCTGATGTATGCAAGTATTTCCCACCTGTTAAGAGAAGCTGAACTCATAGACCTAGGAAGAGTCTTACTGTGTATTATTGAGCAAATAAACACTGATGCCAAAAGCTAAAAGAAGTATAAGGAAATTCTTATCCAAAAATTACTTAATACCATGCATTAACACAGTTTTATTTAAGACACAAAGAAGGAAATTTAAAACTCCCTCGGTCAGCTTTCCTTAATCAGTTTATTCCCTGACAACTGGTAAGAAACAAATACTGACCCACTAAGCACCTAGAGCATAAAAGTGCATCCAACATCTCTTAGGTTCTTTTGTATTCTACAGGTAATGAATTTGTCTTTAAAATTTTGCTGAAGTTCACATATGCTGTTACTTGAATGTCACCCCACCTTGACTGGTGACCCTATACAAAAGGCTTTGCAATGCAGCCACATGGTCATCCTACAGGTACTGCCATCTGTCTCCCATGAAACTTCTTCATTACACAAGCTACCTCCTCTCATGCCTTCAGGAGTTTCTTGCCCACTTGTGATGACTAATTGCTCAAGAACTTCCAGGGGAAAAAAAGAAAGGAGTGCTATTAACAAAGAAAATCTCCTCTCCTAATCTCACACATGTGCCCTTAGAGTGAAAACTATATTCCTACTCTGTTCTCCTAGATCAGAATGTTTCCTGGATCTCCAGACCATAAACTTCAAGTCTTAACTGCCTATCAGGCTTTGGGTCTAAGAAATTAACACTGTGTGATCTGGAGCAGTCATCAAAGCTTTTGGACAAAAATTTAAATTGTAACTCTTGGATAGAGCCTAGTTATGGCTCTCTGGCACATCCCACATCCAGGAAGACTGATCATTTCTGTCATTAATTACTAGGAAATGCCACACTCCTGGTGGAGATCACTCCTTTTCAGATCACTTGGCTGCTTGCTTATTTCCTTGGGATCTACAAGGAGACCAGCAACAGGAGTATTTACACCCAATGGAGAGCAGCGCCACAATAACATGTAGTAGAGTTGGCTACAAAACTGCTAATTTTCATCCCTTCCTTCACTAAAATGTTTAGAGCAATGTCAAGCACCAATGCTCAACACAATTTCCAAATCTTCAGGCAGACATCTTAGCAGTAGGTTTCCTAAAAGAAATTGAATCCATTTATAAATTTGTGCAGAATTAAACCATTGCTATTGATCTGGCTATGTGGTTAGCCCATGAGAATAATATTACTTAACCCCAAAGCCCCACTTCAGAAATCTCTTGTCTTACACATATTCAAAATATAAATTTAGGTCAATCAAGGGTCTACATATACTAAAGACACTGTATAAGTTCTCATGAAGTTATTACCATTAACTGCTGGAATTTTAGGTGTTAATGATAGCTCCCAGCTCAATCATTTAACCTCACCAAATATGTAATACTGGTCTCTTAAATATGCAGCACTATGGAATTTTCATTATTAGCCTCCAGATACATGTCTTTTTAGAACCCCATAAAGATTTATTTTAACATGCTCAAATTCAAGTAAATTCAACATAACACATCTTGGTCATCAAGTAAACATCAAGTGTTTTAGTAGTTGTGACTCTGTTACCCCTATTTGACTGTTTACAGTTTTTTTAAGTCCCCACTCCTTTTCTGCATGTTTTTCCACAGCTGGACAAGCATATTAATTAAAATAAAGAAGGAAAGGAAGAAAGAAGGAAAGAAGGATAAAAGAAAGAAAAAGAGAAAGAGAAAGAGAAAAAGAGAGAAAGAAAGAAAGAAAGAAAGAAAGAAAGAAAGAAAGAAAGAAAGAAAAAGAAAGAAAGAAAGAAAAAGAGAAAGAAAGAGAAAGAAAGAGAAAGAGAAAGAAAAGAGAGAGAGGGAGAAAGAACTTCTTTGGTCTTGGTAGAAAGTTCAAATCAAAGAAGTTAGGGACCCTATGAGGGAAACATTAACCCACCTTACCACTAAAAACAACTCAAAGTCCCAACCTGTCCATGTGCCTTGTTCTCCCAAGCTGTATCTGCCGGTATGGGAGTCTGCTCCAGCCTTCACAGCAGCCTTACTATGTAAATAGTAATTATCCTCATACTTGCATTATGAATGTGTGCCACATCAGTTTCAGCATCTGATACAAATTGGACAAGCAGGTTAAGTAATTTCCAGTCCCAACATACATCACACACTCTATGAAAATGGAAAAGATCATCACTATGCCAACCACAAGAAAGGGAGTCCATGCACTGAACTCAGTGCATCTTGGGTTACTATACTTGTTTACTGGCACTGCTGATCTTTTTGGTTGAGTCCAGTGAGACTGAACAGAATAACATGCAAATTATGTAAACGAATTTCATTACTTACAGAGGGGTACTAAGAAACCAAGAAACTCTCCGATCCATTCTGGAGTTGCTCTTCTAAAGCTCAAGAAAGCTGTTCAGAAGTGATGGAGCATTCACCATTTGTGCTTCATCACAGCTGAGGGAGCCCAGAAGGTAACCCACCCTGGTCCCTGTACCTCAGAGGTCATGGGCATGGTGGTAACACTTGGAAGAATGGCCTGCTTGTAGATGAGAGGGGGATGAAGCTCAGGGTGTCAGGGAAGAATCTTGGAGATAAACGTGTTACATTCCTTAGGAGAGACAAGAACATGGTCTGAACCACTGTGGAAAGTTCCTTCCTATTTCATGCTGGTACATTTCCAGCCCATTTGAGGATGATTCTTGAGAATTACAAATGTAAGGTATAGATTTTTTAGGTCTAAGGAGACAGAGAACTCTCGAGAGAAATTGTTTAGCAAGGTGAGGATGATGGGAAAGATGAATTGTTGGAGGAAATGAGAAAGTCCTCAGGGGATATTTTGAGTCACAAAAACTGTCCTGGTAGTAGTTGGTCATTTTTTTTCT
This sequence comes from Cuniculus paca, assembly GCA_004365215.1. NCBI lineage: Eukaryota > Metazoa > Chordata > Mammalia > Rodentia > Cuniculidae > Cuniculus > Cuniculus paca. The sequence goes on from RJWT010000173.1 coordinate 57,237, forward strand.
CTCATTCATGGTAAGTAAAAGAAGATGAAGTCATTTTTAGTATGACCATTTCTTGAACACTAACTGACTAAAACTCTATGAAATGATTTCATCATGAATGAGATAGAACTGGAAATGATGATGATTCTTGAAGTGTTAATAGTGTTTATTTTGTGCCAACCTTCTTATGTCACAAGTCTGGCAGTTAACCAAATTCGTCAGGAAATAAGCTATTATAAGTACACTAGAACTGGAAAGAATTTTAAACTGCTTTTTCATATCTCAATTTGTTTGCTTTAGCTAAAGCAATGAAGTTATAAAAACCTTTTATTTTTAGTACAGAAGAAATTTAAAATATCAAATAGCTTTGCCATCTTAAAATTATTTTATAATAATGATGTTTGTATACAAATCTTTTATGCAGAAGAGGCTGAATTATCTTTGGACCTGTTGGTTTGGGGAGAAGATTAGCATACTTTTAATAGAGCTGTAATTGATAAACTATTCAAAACATTTTTTGTCACAGAACTAAAATATATAGCAAAAATAATTAAAGAATCCATCACTCTTTTACTGTACTTAATAAACTTTGATAATTTTGATAGAATGAGTTGCATGGCCAAATGCTATTTTTTAACTTAAATTTATTTCATTTTTAATCTTCCATGGCAAATAATATTTAAAATTCTGTCTACTCATCCTAAGGTAAGGTTTGCATTAAATCTTCACTAAGGGCAAGAGTATATTTGTAATCATATATTACATTATATTAAGATTAATTTAATAGCAAATATGGGTCACAGCACCATGCACAGCTTCACAGTGGACATTAATGAAGAGTAAAATAGCTGAAATAGAGTTACCTATTAAAAGAGGTATTGAGACACAGCTCATTTGTAGCCTGTATTCTTAGTAGGTGCATGATCCTGCATTCAATTCATAGCACCAATAAATAAGTTAACTAACTTAATTGCTTGTTTAAAAAGTTCAAACTGGACTTCTGGAAAGATGGCAGAACAGTAAGCAGCAGAGTAAACAGTCTGTCTAAGAGAAACAGTTCAGATGCTGGAATACAACATCATGGAGAGAACAAGAAGGAAGGAAGTGGATCTCCTGGATCCAGGAAGAATGTAAAATATGAATTGAAGCCCACAGAGAGAATAAAAAGAAGAATTTAAATGAAGAAGAAGGTGGTAGCTGGCAGCCTGGAGCCAGACTCACCCTGAGAGAAGAGCTGTTGAGCCTGGAGACACATGGTCATGGACCACCGCAGTTGTGGTTGTGGTCACAGTCAACACCAGACGTCTCTGGGAAGAGGCACAGCAGTGGAAGAGAGTAGCAGGGAGATCGGTGCTAGCTGGTGGTGAATGCAGGGGATGCAATCCCCCCACAGGAGAGAGTGACTGGCCAGGAGCCATTTTGGAGTCTGCAGGATAAGCCCGGGGCCAGGACTACTGTTAGCTTCTTCTAGCACCTCCAGGCTGTGGTGGACCCATGGAAGTTGCTTGGACCCAGTTCTCCTGTGCACATTCCAGACAACATTGCGTAGGTTCCTAACCAGTTTAGAGCTGCAGGCCCTGGCCAGTTTCACTCCCATGAAAACTGGGGGCCCTTGTGGGCAGGAACCCAGCTTAGTGCAGAGGCACAGACACCCACCAGCAGATACATGTAGCCAGCACTAGCCAGAAAAACCAAACAGTCTCACTTCAGCAAAATTGTAGCTGATGCTGGAAGTGCCTGGGACCACACTACCTATGTGTATGGAAGAAATCAGGAATATGCCAAGACAAAGAAGAAACAGGCAATCTCTGGAATCCAACCCAAGCAGCACAAGTCCAGGAGAGGTAAATAAGAAGAGATCAGGAGTCATACACCTGAAATGTCTGAAGTGATATCAACTGAAGTAAAGAAACAACTTCATGAGGCTATAAGAGAAATTAGAACAGAAATTCTATCCCAGGTAAAAGAAGAAATGAAAAACATGATAAAAGAATTACTAAGCACCCCTAAAGAAGACATAGATAAGAAAATAGAGGAACATAGGAAAATGAGGGAAAACATGAGTGTACAATATAAGAGAGATTTAGAATGTATAAAACAGATTCAAAGAGATATACAGTGAATAAAAAACTCCATTGAAAGTTGGCAAAACCACTTGAAAGAAACTGAAGATAGACTTTCAAACCTTGAAGACAGATTTTCAGTTTGTGATCGCAAAAGGAAAGAGCTCTTAAAAATAACAAGGAATCAGGAAATAACAATTCAATGGCTGCAAGACAATTCAAAGAAACATAACTTAAGAATTAAAAATGTGAGTGAAAAAGCAGGAGTCAAGACAAATGACATCAGGACCCTATTTATAGTAATAATTTCTGAGAACTTCCCAAGCATGGAAAATGAAAGTGACATTCAAATAAGTGAGGCACATAGAATTCCAGCTAGCCATAACCAAAACAAATCTACACCCAGATGTATAATAATTAAGATACAAGAAATTCTACTCAAGAACAGAATAATAAAAGCTGTTACAGAAAAGAGATAGATCACCTATAAAGGAAGACCCATCAGAATCATGGCAGATTTCTCAACACAAACCATCAAATCAAGAAGAGGCTGGAGTGACGCATTGCAAGTCCTAAAAGAAAACAACCTCCAACCCAGACTGATGTACCCTGCAAAACTTTCTTTCAAAGTTAATGGAGAAACAAGATACTTCTATGACAAAGAACAACTCAAGGAATTCATGACCACTAAACCAACCCTACAAAGAATACTAAAGGACATTCTCGAGAGAGGTTAAAAAGGACCATGGTCTCAGGAACAATGGCAGAGGGGAACCATCAAGTGGGGGCAGTCAATTGAATGGAGAGGAATAACAGGCAACCAATGGCAGGAAAATAGCATGGCAGAGACAATGCAGTACAAGAGGGCCATAACTATTAATGTAGATGGCCTCAATACACCAATAGAAAGAAATACAGGCAGAGTGGATCAGGAGACAGGATTGATCAATATGCTCTATATAAGAAAGACACTTAACTAGAAAGAAAATTCATAGACTGAAAGTCAAAGGAGAGAGAACAATGCCCTATGTGACAGGGAGCCAGGAAAAAAAAAAAAGTAGGGGTAGCTTACCCATCAATTGCAGAGTGGATAAGAAAGACATGGCATTTTTTGTGGTAGAAACCTACTCAGCTATAAAGGAAGATAACCTCAAGGCTCTTGTAGGTGCATGGAGGCAACTTGAGATCATGCTCATGGATGAAATGGCTCAGAGTCACATGGGTGAATATCATGTTGTCTCCCTAGTATAACAAACTAAAGGAGTTAGTGGGATCCAAAATGCACAATACATATTGGGAAAGTTAAAGGGGAGGAATTATCTAAAAAGGGAAGGAAATGGCCACTGTTAATCTATTATCAAAATTTGAAACTCATATTGTCTTCATTGTTCTGATTAGTTTCATTTTATTCTGATTTGTTTGATTTTATTGTACTTGATGGCATGGACAGCTACTTCAAAGATAACAAAATACATAATTGCAGCCATTGAGGATGTCTAATTATCTTGTCTTGAAACCCTGTATTGCTTTCATTGTTTGGTTTTGATTGATTTCACTCTATTCTGTGGTGTTTGATTGTATTATATCTGAAGGTGTAGGCAACTATTCTGAAGCTAACAAGAAGCATTAGGGTAGCCATTGCTGTTTTACTAGGATCTTGAAGATTTCTATTGCTTACATTGTTCTGCTTGTTTTGTTTTGTTTTGTTTACTGGTGTTATTTTGTTCCATTTTGTTTATCCCTGATAGTTTGGGCAGTTACATTGCACATAACAAGAGGCGTTATGGTAGTCTTTATTGATTGCTTTTTATCCTTTTTAGAAATCATATACCATGTCCATTGTTTTGTTGTGATTAACTCTACTCTGTTTTATTTTGTTTGGTTGTATTCTTTTCAAAATAAAAATTAAAAGATTTAATAAAAGAAAATAAAATTTAAAAAAAGTTCAAAGTGGAACCCATGTGACGTCTGATATGAATTGCTACTTGGATGACTGTACATATTTGCATTTTGGATCGTGATTTTATAAGCTTTAGTCCATTGGGTGAGAACAGCCCTGTGAAGAGAGTAAGGCAGGGATTGTTACTATTCTAAGTGAATGAATGGAGGATGATTTGCTTCAGCTTCACAGTTAGTAGTGATGGGTTTGCATCTACCACCATCTCTATGAGAATCCAAGTGAAGTATAATTTCTCATGGACCACAGTGTAGAAATTTACTTTCTCAGAGAACTGAGATAAAACGTCTATAAGAATCTGCATAAGGCTTTCCAGATCCGTCAGGCCTTTTCACAACACCACAATGCTTCAAAAGACAAGAAATTCAAGTGCAAAACAGACAAAATTGAATTACTTAAAGTACAATATAATATACAGGAATAATTATCTTTTGTTTAAGAATTCCCTTATTTCAATGATGAAAACTAACATTTTCAGTGGACTTTGCTGACAACAGTGACATTTTCTACTCAGAAGTTGGAAATCATACCATGATCAAATTTTACATAATAATTTGTTCATTATGTCTTGCATTTACCCATTTAATAAATGTTATGTGTTAACTTTTCATATATAAGACACCAGGAGGGTATACAAGGTAAATATTACTAAGTTAATCTTGGGTATCCAAAGAATTATGACCCATAGAAAACAAGCAAACAGGAAAAAATTCCAAATTTTTTTTATTAAAATATTTTACTATTTAAAAGAAAATTATTCACTGTTAAAATTTCTAAAAAATGTTCATTCTTTTTTAGAAATATATTTAGTATTTTGAATGTTACCATCAACATAGATTAGTTATTATTCTACCTATTATACATAAATTAAACTAAGGCTTTTCAAAATGGGTCTCATGTATGATCACAGGAATGGTGGCAGAGCTGGGAATATCAACACAACTTTTAGACACTAAAACTTTTGGCATGAGGCTATGCAGTCACACTTAAACGATACTTACAGCAGGATCTCAATTATCAGCAAAGTGATAAATTCACCAACAGTGAATTATTATTACCTACACCATAATTAAGCTATACTTTATCAGCTTATCTATTAATCAGACAAGGCAGATTTTGCAGAGATAAAGTATTCTAATTTCTTTTTTAAACATGATTTTGTTTATAGTTTGAGATTCAATATATTAATTTCTTTTTGCATTTTATTGCAGTCTATAAATAAGGTCTTAAATATTTAGGTGCTGTAACAATAGCTGGAAATGTAGTTAATATTCTCCATATGGATGCCAACTCATTTCTCTTCTTGTCAGCATTGGATTAAACACCAAAGTAATGTATTATTTATAGCCTAAGGGAAAATCTTGTACTGCTGTAACTTTTAGCGATGTTTCTATTAACCAGCTAGCTGCTCTGTGGGATAATATTTTGTATGAACTCAATACTATCACACCTCCCTTGACACATATATTTTTAACGATAATAAGACTATATGAAAAAAAGTAAATATGTTTTAGGAAGGAATTTACTGGTTTCTCAAGAGCATAGTGATTGATTTCATGAAGTAGATCTGCCACTACCAACTTTCAAAGAAAACCCCTTTTCGTGGATTTTCCATTATATAGCACTAATTTCCACTGAAATTATTATAATTTGTTACTACCAATGTGAGGAAATATACAACACAGTTTGCTTATATTAATCTTCCCAGTAGTTCAAGAACTATGGTATGATACAGATATTTGTAAGAACACTTACTGGACATCAGTGGCCTTACGGACTTCCTGATAATTACAGTGACCCTAATAAAATAATTGCTGAGGATCTACCTTGTCCATTACCACATGTTTGAGGAGTCTTTAAGTAGCATTGTAGATGGATGCTGGAAACATTCCTAATTACTGTTAACATCGAGTTATAGGTCAACTTGCAAACATTCCTTCTTGGTACCTGTTTTCTATTCTTGGTTCCTTATAACCTGTTAAACAATCTTTGTTTTGGTCTTCCAGTTTATCTTTCTTCATACCCAAGTTTCTTTTCCTTCAGCCTACTTCATTATAACTGAAAAATTTCCCTCCAGTGCCATTCCTGACTTATTCCTGAACAGTCTTCTCCTTATCTTTTAATCAAAACTTGCTTCTCTACATATTTGACTGGCCTATTAGTATTTTGATTTCACAAAACTTTACTACTAATATTTAATGCAAATTGGTAAATATTCTGCTTGGTGCCAAGGTTTAAAATAGCAATAAAAAAATAATAAAATCAGACAATATGACATAGGTGTTGATAAATATATTAAACAATGTGGACAACTGTGTATTGTCATTGGTTGCCTTTTTATTTCATGGTATTGGAGATTTGAGGTTTGAAATCAGGCCCTTGACACAAAGCTACATCCCCAGCCCTTTTTTAGTTTTTAATTTTGAGGGAGGGTCTCACGAGGTCTCTAAATTGCCAGGTTGATTCTCTTCCCTCAGTCTCTCGAGGGAGGTGTGATCCACCAACCTGGGATTTCACTTGCTACTTTGGTAAGTCTGCAAGGAAATCAAAGAATCAGGTTATTTGATTAAATTCTATTGAATACTATTTCTCTAAGTTGGTTTTTCTTAACACATACTATTGGTTTGTTTGATTTTTGTTTTATTTTTTCATTTGGTTCATGCCAGATAGACTTTCTGCCTACGAAAACATCCCACACTAGCAAATGTAATGACCTTAGACACACTTTAACAAAAGACTAAAAAGGCAGAATCGTTGGAAATTTTCACTTTGAAGTTGCAGTGGTACTTTGTTTTCATGTTTGTCTCACCTAAAAGTGTTAAGATCATTGTGTGTTCCAAAAATGCCTTATGTGTAAGGCATTTTCTTAAAACTATTCAAATTTTAAGAGCCGCAAGGTTTGATCCTCAAATAAACATAAAATTCAACAAATTCCTTCTTTCAATGGGTATTTATCTGAGCAACCACTAGCACTAAAACTAATTTTTGGCTTTGGCCTGTGATACTCTATTCTAAGTTTGAAGAAAAACATCAAATTTAAATTTAAACATGCTATACTATTTCCTTCAATCATAGATTCTAAGTGAAAAAAAAAAAGCACTGGGAAGGGCAAGAGGAAATGGGAAAATTTGAAAATTTTTAAATGGAATATTTAGGCTAAAATTCATTGGCAAATGAGATAGTCTCACAGGGCAGTTGGGTGGAAATATTATGCACAAGAGCAAGCGTCACAGAATGCAAAGACGACAGGTCTTTCCATCCACATCACAGAAAGGAGGCCAGTGTGGCTGGACTGCGGTCAGCAGGTAAGAAAATATGTGGTGAGTATAGAGAAAAAATGCTATGAACATTGCTTCGAAGGCTCATGCAGGCATTTCACAGACAGCGGTTTTTATTGTGAATGATATGGAAAGCTATTATGAAGTCTGAGCTGAGGAATGATACAAGTGGTTTTAGTTTTCAATGGGAATCGGTCTGGATGCTGTTAAAGGAGCTGGAGCTAAACGAGACAGTCCAGTTTGGAGATTATTGCTATATTCTAGCTCAGAGAAGGTCATAGCTAAAAACAATGGGCAGTGAGGGGAGGAAGGAGATGAGCGCGCATAGAAAGTACAGGGGGTGCATGGACAGATTAGATGTGAGTTGGGGGAGAGCGGGAAGTCCAGAAGACTCGGGGACAGCTACATTCTTTCTGCTATGTACAACTGCAACAAGACCCTGATTACCTTTTGGTGATATGAAGGGAAGTGCAGTGGGAACAAATTTGGGATGTGTGTGTAGATTAGGAGATTCCAAGTGAACACATTTTGAGATTCATAATGTTTCTGGAGATTTCAAGTGAGTATTGGTGTACGTACCTTGACAGTTTAAAGGAATTGATTGGATTGGTGATGAAATTACAGGAGACTATTCAATATTATCAATACCCTTTCAGTCATACTTTTACATTAGTCCTTGTCTTACACACTTACCCAACTTTAGATGTTAGAAATCATGATATTTTTTGGCTTAGGATTTTTTTATCTAGAAATGACTGGAAGCAAAAGTCCAGGCAGATCAGAGTGCCTAAGAAACGGTATCATCTTGGGGAGTCTTCAGTTAATGATTAACAGATCGTAGAGGCTAAACAAGTATTTCTGTGTTTCACACGCAGTAGTTAGCAAGCTACGCAAATCTTTTTCTCTGATTATGATGGTTCCCTAGCAGATTTTGAGCTCTGACTTATATACTCTTAATTTTTTTAAAGATGTTTACATTTCTATTTCAGTTTCCTCATTAACTTTCCAATTTGTATAATGCACTTTTATAGGAATTTTTCCCAAATAAACTACTTGCACATGAATCCTATTCTCAGGTATTTCAGGGCAGGAAAAAGGCAATGATAGTAAAGGTGATGTTGAGTGTACCAATCATATTTCATGCTTAGACACTGAGTAAAATCACTAAGCCATAAAATTAAGTAAGAAAAAGAAACATTCCTATGTCTGAAAATTAAGGAACTCTGAATTAAATGAAAATGATAAAAAAAGAACACACTAATGCCCAAGGATAAAGAAATTACATCAGGAAAGTACAATATACTTCAATCTAAGTGAAAAATATTCTCCCGGCTAAACAGCATGATCAATTTTAAGAAATTCTACTTCATTCAAGTAAGTAGAAGTGTTACTGAAGTTAGCAGTGTGGGCATTGCTTACCATTAGATTTATTAAAGTGTTATAGGCCACAGACTTTAATGTGAAGACATTTAGAGAAAATAGGAAAAAAGAAATTGGAGACATTGAACACAAACAATTTTTAAAAGCAGTCTGATTGTTAAAGGGAACAAGAAATGCAGCGGAGATTTTAAGGATATAAGAGTGGTTATTTTTAAGATAATGGTGTCATGATTTTATGCTGATGTAACCATTTTAAATAGAAAGAAATATGTTTATAATAAAATGATGAATACTCTGGCAGTGTTCTTCAGTAACCCAGAGGACATGAGACCCAGTGTGCACGGGTCACCTTTAGACAGGAAGACATATATTTATCATTGTAATTGAGTCAAAGCAAAGATGTGGGTGTACATGCCATTGCATATGAAAGGGAACTTGGAAACATTTTTTTATGACCTCGTTTATCATTTGGGCCGCATTTTAGGGGCATAAAATCATGTCCTCTACAAACAGGAAAAGTTTATTTTCTTTTCAATCTTTGATGTCTTTTATCTCATTTTTCTGATTCTACTGTAGTTAGAATTTCTAGGGCTACGTGAATAAGACTGTCCAACTAGACATGACTGCCTTGTTGCCATCTTTAGGTGAGGAAACTTTCAGTATTTAAATAGTGTTTGATGTTAGCTATAGGTTTTCTCATTTGTTCATTTGTTAGTTTGCTTTTCTTTGCTTTGCTTAACAGATGCCCTTCATTAATGAGAAATTATTCCCCTCTATTCCTACCATGCTAAAATGTTTCATTGTCGAGGGATGTTGGATTTTGTCTATTTTTCCTCAGAGAAAATTAATATGATCATGTGACGTTTCTACTTTAGTCTAATTGTTGTAATGAATTAAGTGGAGTTTGCAATGTCCCTTGTATCCACTGAACAAATTTTACTTGTTTATGGTTTACAAGGTTTTTATATAGAGTCGAATTTAATTGACCAATGTGTTGAGGATTTTCATTTCTATAATCAGAATACTATGGCAGTCTACAGTATTCTGTTTTATGATAATTTTGATTTTGACATCAAGAACTTACTGGTCACACAGAGCAAATTGGGAAATATTCCTAATTCTTTGTTTCATGAAAAAGTTTGTGAAAAATTTATATTAGTTTTTTTACAAAAATGATAGAATTCACAAGCAAAGCTGCATGGGCCTAAGTTTTTTTGTAAGTTTTCAAATTATATACATTTTCTCTGTCTAGCAAATATTGAGTTGTACTATGTGCTCTTACTACTTAAATAACTATTAAACAGTCTTTTATTATATTTAGATATCTTTTATTATCTTTATATGTCTCAGTGTATATTTTCTACATCTCAATGAAGCTACATTTGAGCATGCAATCTTCTCTCTTTTTAAACTCTCAATCTTATGGTTTTTATTTTATAACTAAATAGTACAATATATGCTTTTGAAGTACACATTGAGTAATTTTTAGTACTTTAACAAGATTGTGGGAACATTATCACTTCTAGAAGAAACCGTATATGCTTTACTGCTTACCTGTTATTCCTCATTCTAGCCCTTGGCATAAAATAATCTATTTTGTATATTAATTTGCCATTTATGGATAATCATAGATCTAATCATAAAATAAGAAGACCTCTACCTTTGGCTTTTGAATTAAGCAGTTTCAAGCTTTCTCCATGTTGTGTCAATACTCGAAACACGTGCCAAGGTCTTGAGTCCAATTTCTAGTACCCTCCTCCCCCCAAAAATCATGCCTGAATTCAATTTTACTATGTGGATATACCACATTGTGTTTATCTATTCCTCAGTTTCTAGGTGCATGTGTTGCTTCCCTTCTTTGATCATTATTCTTAATGCTTTTATGTGCTTTGATATAAACATATATTTTTAGTTCACTTGGATGTACACCAGGTATGCCGTATGGAATATTAGGTGTTACATATCAAGGGACTGGCAAAGTCCTTTCCAAAGTGACTGCCTCTGCTCTTTTGGGTAAGAATAATACCATTACAAAAGTGCAATTTTGGTGCTTCTTGCTCCTTTGTCCTTTCACATTTTATCATGTGACAACAGAGCAAAAGCTCTTCCCAGGTGTCATTACCATCATCTTACAATTCTTGCCTCCAAAACTGTGAACCAAGAAGTTCCTACTTAAAAGTTTTCTAGTTGGTGGTATTCTATATAGCAGAACAAAACAGTCTGAGACTCACCATCACTATTACTGTGCATTCTTCTTAAACATATTATATGCATCCTATTGCTGTAATGTGGTTCCTCCTTTTGTCTTCCATTTGTGTTATGATTAATTGTGTTGAGCATCATGCCATGTATTGTGTCTTTGCAAATATTCTTAGGAGAAATTTTTAATTAATTCCTGTGTTTATTTTTAAATGGGTTATTCTCTCCTTTGTTGAGTATGTTCTTATATTCTTTTTGACTCATCAACTTAACTTAGTGTTTAATTAAACGGTGTTTCTAGAAAAGTTTTACATCCTCAGCCAAGGTTCAGATTTTCCATACACTTCTGTGCCCTTATATATGCACAGCCTCCTCCATTATCAGTATCCCCTACAGGAATGATACACTGGTTATGAATGATGAATCCACATTGACACATAACAGACATCCAATGTTCGTAGTTTACATTAAGGTTCACTCTTTGTGTTGCACAGTCTATAGGACTGGATAAATGCAATGACATGTATCTATTAGCATAGCATCATTAAAAGTAGTTTTACTGGTGTAAAATTCTGTACTCTGAGTGTTTATCACACGTTCCATCTTAATCACTGGCAACTACTGACTTATATCTGGCCCAGTGGCTTTACCTTTACCAGAATGTGTGGAGTTAGCTTCGTGCCATATGTAGCCTTTTCATATTGCCTTGACTTAATTCCATTTCTTTTCATGACTTAACGAGTTATTTCATTTTAATGCTGAATCATATTTCAGAATAATGTAAGAGTTTATGTTGCTTGAACTCTTCACCAGCATTTGATAATGTCAGTGCTTTGCATTTAAGGATACTAAAACACGTGTATGTCACTGATGTTTAATTTTCATTTCCTGATGATATATGCTGTGGAGTACCTTTTTTATATACTTATTTTCAACTGTGTCTCCTCTTTAATGAAGTGAAATGTCTTTTAAAATGATTGGCCTATAAGTATATTGTGTCATTTGCTTTTTTTATTGTTGAATTTTATGAGCTCTTCATATATTTTGAAAAACAATCTTTTATAAGATAATTTTTTTTGAGACAGAGTCTTCCTATGCAATTCAGGATGGCCTTGAGCCTACTTTGTAGCCCAAGTTGGTCTTGAAGTTACAAAGATTCTCCTGCCTCAGCCTCTCAAGTGCTGGGATTACAGATGTAATCCCACATATAAAATAAATGTATGGAAATATTTTCTTCCAGTGTTTAGGTTTCTTTTAATTACTTTATAGTTTCTTTTGCAGAACTGAAAACATTACTTGTAACAAAGTCCAGATTGTTAATCCTTCTTTCATAGAGTGGTTCTTTAGTATTGTGTCTGAAAGGTCATTATCAAAGACAATATCTATGCTTTTCTCTGTTGTATCTTCTATGAGTTTTCCAGTTTTGTCTAAATATATCTAAGTCTGTGAAACATTTTGAGTTTGGAAAGGGTATAAACTCTATTTAGATCTATTATTTTTTGAATGTGCATTGCCAGTTGTTTTAACATCATTTATTGAAAAGACTGAGATGGGGATATAGCTCAGTGGCATAAGCTCCTGCCTGGTAAGCACAACGTCCAGAGTTCGATTCCTGCTACCAAAAAAAATTTTTAAAAGACTGTATTTTTTCATTTAATAATACCTTTACACCATTGCATATGATCAGTCCACTATATTTAGGTGAGTCTGTTTAATGGGATTTCTATTATGTTTATATGTTTATTCTTTTCCCAATAATATTTTCCATTCATTTACTTTTTAATTTTATTATGACATTTGCAGTGTTTAATGATTAAGGTAACTTAAGAGTAAGTTTAAAGTCGAGTAGTTTCAGTTATTCAAATTTGTTGTTCTTCAGTACTGATTTGACTATTCTGGGTCTTTTGTGATTTTATCTGAATTTTAGGCTCAGTTTGCTCTTATCCATAAAATAACTTTCTGGAAATTTTATTGGTACAGTATGGAAAATATGCCAATTTAAGATGAAGTTACATCTTGAAAACCTACTCTTCAGTGTGTTACTTCTTTCTTACAGTGTCCTAAAAATATGTGATCTAACCCTCAGCCACAAAGATTTGTAAATATATATTTTCAGAGCTATGTACATTTATGTAGGGAGCCTTAGAAGCTGCAGGTTGATCACATGTGTGGGGCTAAAGCAAGACCAGCCCTGAAAACACAGAGAGCCCAAAACAAGACTTAAACAAACTGTTCCATCTCCAAGAAGGCAAAGTGCCCAGACCAGCCAGGCAAACAAGTTGCTAGGCAGTGGGGTTGAAATTGACCTTCTTTTTGGAGGATATAAATAAATATGCTACAGTGGTTGAGCAGTGCCTTTCCTCCAGTCAGGAGGATAAGGGTTCCCAGCTTTGTCTCTTCTTTTTCTCATCCTCTCATGGTCCTTTACCCCAAGAACCTCAAGGGCCACATGGATTGTGGCACATTTAGATGTTACATTTAGACATTTGATTTATATTTAATTTTTACACATAGTATGAAGTGTAAGCTCAGTATCACTTTTTTGCATGTGGATATACAGGTTTTCAGCATCATTTATTGAAAAACTCTTCATTTGTTATTTAGTTCCTTTAACACTTGACAAAAACAATTATACATAGATGCTCAAGTGTATTTTCAAATAGTCAATTAATCTACATGTCTATATTTATTACAATATCTGCAGTCTTAATTATTGCAATCACTAACAAGATCTTTAGTTGGGAAGAAAATGCATCCCACAACATTTCAAAATTGTTTTGGACATTGTGTCACTCTTTCATTTCGCAGAAATTTTACAAGCAGCTTGTCAATTTATACAAAATGTCATCTGGAATTTTGATTGACTTTTGGTTGAGCCTGTCAATCAGCTTGCCATTGATTTATACAATTTTTAATCCCTTTCAATGATGATTCAAAGCTTGATACATATGTCTTCCATATATGTATGTCTTTTGTTAAGCTTATTCTTTAGCTGTATATATTGAGGCTGTTTCAGTTAAACTTTTTCTAAAGATTCGAATATTTTTATCATGCATTTCTGATGCACAGATTTAGGTTTAATATTTTACCCTGATTTTTGTTTTATAACCTGATTGAACTAATCTATTACTTCTAACATGTATGCATGTGCATTTATTGCTTAAGTTACTGTATATAAATATGATCATGTCATTTTTAAGTGAATTATATATGCGTGTTTGTATGCATTTCTCACCTAATTTTTTCTGTCTACAGCCTCTGCTACAATGGCAAATACAAGTAATGAGAAGAGATAATCCCTAGCCTTATTTTTGGGGAAAATATTTAGTCTTTCATCACTTGATGTGATCTGAGATGAGCAGTTTAATGAATGCTCTTTGCAGGTTTAAGGAGCTCCTACCCTCCTGATCCTGATTGCTAATTTTCTTGCCACAGAAACATTTAAGATTTTTACCAATATTTTCTATGTTGATATGATTCTGTGGTATTTTTCCTTCTGTGTCAATTTGCTATGCGACATCAGTTGCTTGTCTTACACTGAAGCAACCATACAATCTTGTAGAGTATCAGTAGCACTTTTTCATGGTATATAATTAGTTTGATATTTAAAAGATGTGACCTGTTAATATTTTGTTAAGAATTTTTATGTACACATTCATGAGTGGTTTTACTATTTTAGTTTATTGATGAGGTAGATTACTTTGACTTTTAATGGTTCAATCAGCCATGCATCTAAAGAATAAAGTTTGTAATCCTTTTTATGTTTTGGCCAACTCAGTTTGGTAGCTTAAATCTTTAATTATTAGCGATTTTAATTTGAAATCCCTTGTGAAGTCTTGGTCTCATTTGGGTATCAGAGTAGTACAAGCCTCATAGAAAGAATTATGGAATGTTCCTTCTTTTCAGAATATCTTAAAGCCAGCTTTCAAAAAAATCATAATGATTCTTTAATATATTTAATAGAACTCACCAGTGATTCGTATGTACTTAGCTTTTCCTTTGGAAAAGTTGAGACTATTCCTTCTCCATGTATACTCTCATTATTTTTCTACATTTAAGCCTGTTCTAAAATCTAGTGGGTTAATTTAAAAAATGATACTTTATCATGTATAAAATTCAAAAATTACAAAAATGATTTATAATGAAAAATATATTTTCAGTCTCTTTTGTTTAGAAACTGAACTTCTGTCTTCAGAGGCAATCATTGTCACCAGTCCCTTTTACACGCCTTGGAGATTTGGTACAGAAATCTCATATGTAAGCACATTTTCCCCACAAAAATGCTAACACAATGATGTGAGCATTGCTTCCATGTGTCATGACCTATCTTGGAGATTTTCCTCATTAATACATTCTCCTGTGAAAAGATATGTAATGATTTATTTAATCAATTGTCTCCATTAGTTTCCCATTGCTGATGCATGAAACCCAATCCCCACAATTTAAATGAGCAAGGTTTATTTCAGTTCACAGTTTGTGGAGATTTTAGTCCATAGTCTGCTGGCTCAAAGGCAGGGTGGCATAGTAGAAGACTGTTGCTCATAGCATAGCAGACAGGAAGTAGAGAGAGACCAAGGGAGGGAGTGGCCCACCTCTTCCCACCAGGCTTCACTGCCTAACATCACACCCAGCTATAAACCCATCAGTATGCTTATCCAGTGGTAAGCATCTTTCCCCAGTGATCCAACCTATTAGACCATGAGGCTTGGGAGGAACCATAACAATTGGCAAGAGGTAATATTTATGTTTTAGGCTACTTAACTCATAAAAGCCAGCCTTAGATATTAGTTCTTAGGCAACTACATAGAATAATTGTTTTTCAGGCTGTTTTACTCATCCATACAGCCCTTTAGAAATATACAATATGTTGGCCAGGCATGGTGGTGCTTGCCTGTAATCCCAGCACTTGAGAGGCTAAGGTAGGAGGATTGCTGGTAGTTCAAGGCCAGCTTGGGCTACAAAGTGAGTTCAAGGCCAGCGGGAACTGCACAGTGAAACCCTGTCTCAAAAGGACAAAAAAAAAAAGAGAGAGAGAGAGAGAGGGTCTTATGGTTAATACATTGTGTCAACTTGAGAAGTTTAGAAGTTTAACTGAGAGACTCAGCAGGGAGCCAGGGTTCTTACTTTGTAAATATCCTCATCCTGTGCAAAGGAAGACAAGCACATTTTGTAAGTGTTAGACCCATCCTGAAGGGGGAGGTGGCCTGTGTACAATATAAGGGAGGAGAAGAGGTTTGTTTTCTCTTTTGCTCTGGCTGCTGTCTTGAAGTGTTGTCCCAGTGCCATGCCACCCTGCCTTGGAGCCAGCTGATTATGGACTGAAATCTCCAGAAACTGTGAGCTAAATAAACCTTTCCTTGCTTCATTTTGGTGTCAGGTGTTTGTCTCAGCAAGGAAGAAAAAGTAACCAATACAGAGAGAAAGAAATATATAATATATTGATGTTAGTGATCATGTCTATTCAAATGTTTTAGTTTTTTTGTAATATATCTGAATTAACTTAGAACACTTAAATATCTTACATTTTACATATATACATATAGCTTATATGTCTACACATGAATAACTCAAAGTTAATTGAATACTTTATGATACTACAAAAATTAAAAGTGGAAACTGTTACTTCTGCTTCTCTGAGGTTACTGTTAGTCCAGCTTTTAGATAATTTGTGCATATATGTTATTTTGCAAATAAAAGTTATTGAGTGATGTTTAAATGTGATACTGTAAGTGTAGTAACAGATAGCTTTCTATACTAATTAAATTAACTTTAGTGGTATTATTGTTTGTATATAGGTGGCCCCCCTAAGCCTCATGCAGTCATGGAGGCCACTGAATCTATCATTTGTGATTGGTTCATTGCCTAGTGCTGGGTTTAGCACTGGGATTAGTGCTGGGATTAGCAGTGTGAGTGCTGCACCCATTCAGGGGTGGAGCCTGCACACTATACAAAGAAGGGAAGAAGATATGTTCTCTCTCTCTTTTGCCCCTCTTTTGCCCTGTTTGCTCTTACCACTTGCAGCCACCTTGAACAGTTGCTCCTCAGCCATGGCACCCTGCCTTGCAGACAGCTGGATATGGACTGAAACCTGCAAACTGTAAGAAATAAACCTTCCCTTCCTTCATTTTGGGTGTCAGATATTTTGCCTCAACAATGAAAGCAAAGTGACTACAGAATTTGGTACTAGGAGTGGGGTTGTTGCTGTGACTGTACCTGATCATGTGGTTCAAGAACTTTTGGAAAGGTTGTGGGAAGAGTTTGGAAATGTTTGGAGATGTTGCCTGAAAGAGTAGAGCTTGAACAATTTAGGCCATTTTGCATGGGAGATTCTGGTCAGAACTCAGGAGACCAGAAGGCTGATAGAAATCCTGCAAGTAAAGCCCAGGGTCAGGAGATTTCTGCTGGAAAGGACTGCATTGTTTGTTGGACTCCCAACAGTGTGTGATGACTTGGCAGAAAATTTGTCTGCATTTTGCTAATGTCCAGAGACTTTACCTGAGACTGAGATTAAGGGCAGTGGCCTGATTAATCTGGCAAAAGAAATTTCAAGGCAGTCAAAAGTTGAGGCTGTGTCATGGCTATTGTTGTGGGCTTTTAGCCAGATTTATATTACACATCAAGAGCAAAGAGCCCAGCAGGTTGATTCAAAACATTGTGAGTTTGACCAGAAAGCTGTGGACTACAAAGATAAAGTTGAGATCTCAATTGCTGAAAAGGAACACATAAATAAAAACAATGGCCTGAGGGCATTCTGGAAAGCAGCAGGCCTCCACCCTTGGCAGCCTCAAAGCTGCAAAGGTAAAACACTTTGCCCAGGGGAGATAGCTGCAGAGGGCCACATTCCAGAATGGTGGTGGAGTCCACATGAGGGTCCAGAATAGTGGTGACATAGAGAATCTGTTCTTCACAATGAGGTTCAGAGTGCCCAGCAATTCAGGCACTCTACCCCTACAGCCAAGAAAGAGGAAAGCCTGGCTACTGCTCCAGCTGGCAACAGACCTTGGCAGCATGCATGCAGCACTGGTTTTAGGTGCATGGAGAACGCACAAGTTCTGAGATTCAAAAGGCTTTCACCAGAATTTCAGAGGGTCTGGGGGGCCAGGCAGTGTGCCCCTGAGAGGACAATGTGTGAAGCTGTAAGTGTGAAGCCAAAGGTTCAGTGGAGGACCCAGAAATTTGGAGAAGCCAGGAACGTGACTCATCTAAGGAAAGCTGCAAAGATTGAGTAGAGTGGGCCTAAGAGAGAAGCCTTGAGAGTTAAAACCCCTGTAAGTGCGATGGGAGTGGAATCACTCAAGCCTTTTGGAGCTTGCAACCAGATTGCTTCAGATGCTGAGTGTGGAATTCCTGGACTTGATGTTTGCACTGCTAAATTTTGCACTTCCTTTAGTCCCATTCCTTTGTATCACATTTGTACCCTTTGGAATGGTAATATTTATCTTGTGTCATTGTATGTTGGAAATGTTTAACTTTATTTTCATTTGTAAAGTGGCTTACAGCTAAAAGTTTGCCTCAGATCTCGGAGGAGACTTGGGACTTGGACTTTTCAGCAATGCTGAAACTATTAGGACTTTGGCAACTCTTGGAGATGGACTAAATGTTTTTTGTGTAAAGGATGTACATGAGTCTTTGGGGGGCCAGGAGTGGAATGTTATGGTTTGTGTTAAGGTGCCCTCCCAAAGCCTCATACAGTCAGGGCGGCCACTGAATCTATCATTTGTGTTTAGTTCATTGCCTAGTGTTGGGTTTAGCACTGGGTTTAGCACTGAGATTAGTGCTGGGATTAGTGCTGGGATTATCAGAGTGTTGCACCCATCCAGGGGTGGAGCCTGCATACTATATAAAGGAGGGAAGAAGACATGTTCTCTCTCCCTTTTGCCCATCTTTTGCCCTGTTCGCTCTTGCCACTTGCAGCCAAGTTGAATGGTTGCCCCTCAGCCATGCCACTCTGCCTTGGAACCAGCTGGGTATGGACTGAAACCTCCAAACTGTAAGAAATAAACTTTCCCTTTCTTCATTTTGGGCATCAGGTAATTTGTCTCAAAAATGAGAGAAAAGTACCCAAAACAAGTGGACATCTCAACATACAAGATTGTGGCAACAGGTGATGTTTCCAGACAATCATGTATTATCTAATGTCTCATGGGTGTGGGTACCACTCATGCAAAGGGTGGGTCTTCCCATTATTCATACTCTGAACTGCTCCAAAACAATCAGTGCATGAATTTAATCCTCCCACATCATTGAACCTAGCAATATGCACTCGAGATCCATCCACCTCTGAAAAGCCCCACATATGACCTCGTGAGGCTTTAAGGGGAGAAATCTAGATGAAGCTACCACACAACCCCTGATTCAGTCACCCTCCAAATACATGAGGCTCATAGGAGACACACCATATTTAACTAAACCACTGAAAGTCTCAAGAGTATCAGCCTAAAATTAACTTTCCTGATCTTTCAGCATGTGTGCATGGTACAGGTTAAAGTAAACCAATTCTATTTTCTAAATAATATTACCTTCTATTGTTTTTTCCTAGGTAATGAATGTGCTTGTCTAATTAGGAAGCACCAGAAGATACTCACTGAGAAGAAACAAGAGTATCATTGACTCTGGACTAATGCTAACATTTAAGAGCCTAAATCAATGAGAGGCAGTTGCTAAGCAGTCCTATGTATGCTAAGTCTGTCATTTGAAACAGAATTTTAAAGAAATTAAATTCAATTTTGAGAGTAAAAGGATTTATAAAATAAAATTAAAATAAAAACTTTGGAAAAATAAGGACATTTTATTACTATAGTATATACATTGAAAGCGACAAAGAAGTTACATTAAATTCATTGTAAATTTATTTTGCTTTTTAATGGAAATTTCATATTTAACCACTTGATTTGCATATTAATTTCAAGGTAATTGAATTATAAAACCTTTTATTTTACATATAAACATAATTTTAATACTGAATTGTTAAATTTCATTCACTATTTAACTGTGGACAAAATTATAAGCATTTTTAACTGGTATTTCAATTAAATTTCTTTAAATGACTTAAAATTTAATGCTTGTGTCAGGTTTGTCTTGTGGACATCACTAATTAAAATAACTTTCTCTATTCTAAGGCTTAGCTATTTTACTAGGCTACTTAAAAAAATATATAGACTATTCTAGAAAAATCGTAGGGTATATTTTATATAATAATTTGTCATCAAAACAGATATTTAACCACTCTGCAAAATTGTCGAGTAAAATCCATGCTCATAATCTCTTAAAAACAATTACACATATATTAAAATATATTCCACTACTTTAAAGATTACTTAAATATGTAACACTTTATAGTATGTTATTGCTTCAGATATTTAAAAACAGGAATGCAGAGTGATTGTCAAATAGAACACGATCGTGTTTAAGTCATTAGCACTTTCTTAAACTAATTTATCAAAACCTTCACAGTCTTGCATAAAGAGAAACTGTCAAGTCAAATAATTCAAAGAATCATTGCCCATAGGGCTCTTTATTGGCTTGCATGTGAATATAATAAAGGAAAACTTGATCATACAGCATTACAAAAATGGATATATAAATATTGCTAAGTACTAATGAGCTCCTAGAAGGGTGTTTGAGGTTCATTGCCTCATTTGAAAGATTTATTATACTCAAAAAAGAGACTAGAAGGAGGAAAGACATATAGATAGATAATAATTTATATAAAATATCTATATGTAAATAATGTTTACTTATGATATTTTGATTAGAAAACATCTGTATATATAATACAAATGAAGGCACTGATTAACCATTCTAAAATTAAATTACTCTTTTTTAAAGAAACATGTGCCAAGAAAAGTTTGTCAGTATACATGTGTTAGTGAAGAGTTGTGGAAATCATTATTTATAACAAAGATTTTAATATCTGAGTCATTACAAGACTTTAAAAAGTACATATCAGGAGACATTTGGAGCCATCAAATCTTAGTGGGAGGAAGTGAAAAAAAAAATAACTTAGTAAAGAGTGTAGGTCTATAGAGTATCCACAGAGATGCTGTGAGATGTTAGCAAAAAGCTGCCGTGCCTGGTAATAAATTCCTATTGTTTTTCCTATATACCAAATATTCATCAGTTTTGGGGGAGACTATGGCTGCATTGTTGGTCTGTGACTAAATGGTTGCTTTGAGTCAAGCGCAGAGGAGAAGCAATGGTTCTGAGGACCATTGCATTAAGCTGTATCAATACTGAGAGTATCTGAGTCTGGCAAAAGGATGCAGGACCAGAAAGAAGTCTGTCTTCTCTGCAAAAAGGCCTCCAGATTTCATTTAGTGATATGCTACTCACAGAGCAGAAGTAATGAGGTATTCAATCACCAGAACCTCCAATAAGAAAATCACATTTCTGGCCATATTTCTAATTTTTTTTAAAGTTATCTATTCATCAGCAGAAGGCAAGATGATCAAAAGCATACAAGTTGTTTTTGAGGACCCTATATTCTCCATTTTGTCACAAGATCTGTAAGTCACATTCATCTTTCCCATATGTGCAAAGCATCTTGTATATTGCAGTGAGGCTGGGTAAGAAATGGGTTAGAGTGAACACTGTACTTCAAGATTACTGTTATTGAACTGTACTAACATTAATTCCTTTATCTCTCTTCTATCTTGGGGATGACAACAATAAGAAAAATTGGATGTATTGTAAGGAATGAGCTTTCAATATGACTACTTCCACATGTGAATATTTTTTGAGTAAGTTGTTTAATTTCATCTCAATAATTACTCACATTCAGACTACACCGAGACAAAAGTTTACCAATATAAATGCTAACTATTCACTGTTATTCAAGAATCACAGTCATAGATAGTAGGAAAATGTATTATTATTTTTAACAAAGTAATATACTTACTAGTGGCTCTCATAGAGAAGAAGGAAAATCTTTGTTAGTACAATTAAGATGTATAATCAGAGACATGAGAGTACAATTGAAATTTATAATAAAACAGATTAGAAGAACAGAGAAAAGGAACCAATTAGAGTGGATTGGAGCAAAGATCTTATTCAAAGATGAAGTTATTCAATTCAGTGGGAGTTTTCAAAGTTCATATGCTTTAACCAGAGTTTCTTTGATTTACTCTAAATTAATAAAGATTTATTCTTTGTTTTATAATTTTAAAAAAATGGGCCACAATTCTAAACTGGTGGAAATTGAGAAATTCAACCTCTAGCTTTTATCAGATCCAGTAATATTATGGTTTGTGTCTAGATGTCCCCCCAAAGCCTTTGTCTCAACAATAAGAATAGTAACTCAGACAAGTAACAACTTATTTTTGTAGCTATCTTTAACTAACAAGTGTGACATTTTAGCACATGCATATCTTTAAATTATTCACATTATTGTTTAATAGCAATATTTAATATATTAGAAAAATTCATTTCAAATTATTTTTCATTTCATTGAAATGGAAACTACCTTTCAGTAGAAAATGTTATAAAGCAAATTTCTCCTTCTTACTGTTTAAAAATCATAAGGAAAAGTATGTGCAGATGATAGGTTAAAATGTCTGCTTCTCAGATTTATGACTATGATGAAAATATCTGAATTATTTAGTTTTAATATTACTAAGGATATCAAAATGCTGAACATCAAGATTATTTTTGTGTTGGGTTATTTTTTGCAAAGTAAACTATTATTTATATTCAAAGAAGGACAAATTTTTCATTTTTGGTTCAACTACTGATAAATGTCAGCTTTCTGATTAAGTCAGAGGTGGCAATTTTGAAAGATTACAAGGGAAATAAATTACATGTATACATCGTACAGTTCACTAAATGCATACCAACAAAGGTTTTACATCTGGGGAGAATTAAATAGATTTTGAGAGTAGCAAATACTACATTACTATATGATGCTTTATAATGTTTTAAATTAAAACTGTATTATGAAATGATAATTGAATTGAGATGTTTTATAGTATATTTTTCATTAAAGGCAATAGAAAATAGCATAATTAGGAACTTATTTTAAGTCCTTGTTCATAAACTAAAATGTTTGCAAGCAAAAACCATGTAACAAAGATGAAAAGAATGAGAAAGTATAGTAGATGAAAAGATTGAAGCATTAATGCAAATATTTACACAGGCGAAAGACAAAAAATGTTAATCAAGATGACGCAAGTAAAAATATAAAACTGGTGTGCAGTAGAAAAGTCCTGGCATCCAGAACCCTGAGAAATCTCAAAATTCAAAATAAATGGAGAAAAGTGAGGTTGAAAAGTTTCACACTTCACTAAATTATTAAAAATAATCAGCATATTTTCCTATTTCATGCTGAATATCTTGCCCAAAAATATTGTTTGAAGATACTCTTCCATGTTCAAACTTGAAGTTTTTTTTTACTAGTGTATTTTAAAGTTTCTTTTAAAAGACTAATTTTCAAGTTAATAAAATGATTATACCTCGCACATTGTAATAGTAGTAATTTCTCCTGAACAAGTCCAGTAGCCCATTTAGAATAAATCAACTCAGAGACTGGTAATTTCTAGAGTACAAGAAAGTTAATTAGTTGGAATCTTTCTATTTTAATTCCATTTTCAAACTGTGGAAAACTTAAAATGAGTGCAGCTGATAGTTCTTTTAAAATCAAAGATAATTTTCTAGAATTTTGTTTTCTCATTCTAAAATCCCAAACACCCGTAAGGTGCAGAATATTCAGTGCCTCACACAGATGAATTTACATGGCATGCTGCTGAAAAATGTTGAAAGATATTGTCACCTGCTTTATTCATAATGTAATAATATCTTCAGAACTTTTCCATAAGTGAATTAAATCTAATGCAAATAAATGTTACTCAAAATTGTATTAGTGCACATTGATCATAAAGAGTAATGGTATAAATTGTGCTGTTTCCATATATGTATGTAACATCACAAGCTTAATCTAACCCCAGTTACTCTATCCTACCCTTCCACTCTGCCTTACTCCTCTCCCTACCTTTCTTTAATATCTCTCTTCTACATTCATGTCATCTTCCCCATCACACCTAGATTCTACATGTGAGAGGAAACGTGCGATACTCAGCTTTCCAAGCCTGGCTTAGATTTTTTTGTTGTTCTATTCCATCATGTAGTTTTTAATGACTTTCCTATGCACATAGAAATTTGTATTTTGTTTACATAATAATATTAGACATTCTATATGATTTAGATTACCTTAACCCTTTTATACAATATTCTTAAAAAATAAAATCTATTTGCACATAATATACAGGAGTAAAATGGAGGTTTTTTAAAGTTTAAATTCCTCTAGAAATAACATTAAATCCTTCTAGAAATAAAACACTATTCCACAGCTAGTTTCTTTACTTTTAGTCCCAGTTGTGTGTGTGTGTGTGTGTTTAAAGATTATTTTAGCAATTCCTATATCTGCTATATTGTTGCTGGAGTAACCAGAATGTTTTTCCTATAAGGACATTATACATTATTGTTTTTTCGTGCCATTGTCTTCAGATAAAATTGTGAGATGAACATTTTCTGATAGTGTGTTAATTTTTTTCTAATTGATCTCCTTCATCCCTTGCTCTAGAAGTGGTTCTATTCATGTGAAGTGATTTCCCAGGGTTATATGTCTGTGACCAAATGCTCAAGGAGATGAATGAGAGATAAAAATTTTATCACTAATTTTTTTTAAAAAAATTTGAGATAGTCCTATTTGAAAAGTATTCAAATAGGTGTGAGAAGAGATTAACAGTTACATGTAATATATAATACTCCTGAATTTACCTATAAAGTAAATCAATATAAATTTATGCAGAAGTACAAAAATCATAAAAATTATCCACTTCCCCTCCATCCTAAAATTGTTCTCTTAATGAAACTGATCTATTAAAGGAAAGCAGTCATTAATATCCTTACATTAATGAATGAATATTTGTATTATTATATTTTATTATAGAATTCTGTCTAATCATTATTTAAGATTATTGAAAATGCAGCATTAATTTATGGTGAAGTTGAGAAGAGAAAGTTTTTTCCCATCGAACAATTCTGAAGTAGCTAATTTCAATTTCCATTGAATACAGTAAGCCATTTTTGGTTAATAAAGTATGTTCTATGAATTTCATTTTTCTTACTTGTATGAAAATTATAAGAGCACAAAACCCAAGAGTGAATCTTAGAATAAAATAAATTAGCAATTGTTGCTGAGAACTTGATCCCCTACCAATTAGAAACGTGAGTCTAGTTTGAAAAGTCATAGGAATTTGAATGAGCAATGAGTTTTACTGACAGGCAGCATATTCCCTTGTTAAACTTGTAGCTGTGGAATAGTTCAGTGTGACTCCAAACAAACTCAGCTATCCTTTGTCTTGACAAAGGTTAATTTTTCTTTCTTTTATTGTATTTATTCACTTCTATTTTTCTTCTTCCCTAGAGTTTTGGGAAAGCATCAGTTATTTTCACCTCATGTCTGACATTCATGCAGACTATATTTTTGTAGTAAATTTCTTTATCATGAACCCTGAAATGTGCTGAAAAGAGATTTTAAAAAAATCATTTGGTAATTAAAATATGTAATAATACTCCATGAGGCCTTATGAATAATATAAAAATTTGTTTCTACTAAACTGTCTAATGATGAGATAGTAAAATTTTATATATACTCATATACACTTTTTTTGAGATGGACTTGCTTTGCAATTCAGGTTGGCCTTAAACGCATTATGTAGCCTAGACTGGCCTTCAACTCATGGTGACTTTCCTACTTTAGCATCCCATGTGCTAGAATCACAAGTGTGTGCCACCATACCATGCTGATTTATGTTATAGCAGTGATTTTTTTTTAGAACTACGAGATGGTTATTCGAAAATATTTTCACTGGAAAGTTTTCACAAGCTTAAATTCAAGACACTTTAGTGCAATGCCTTAGTGAATATACTTAAATTTGTAATAGTATCCATTAGATTTTTGACAGGAAAAAAAAAACAGTGAATTTAAAGTAGCAGTGTAAGGAAGTTTTTGATGGATTGCTTACAGAACCAAAGATAGGACAAAAAAAGGCCAACAAAGCGAATTAGCCACAGATATTAATACCAGAAAGCTACTGGCACAAGCAATACATGCAGATGTTTACCAGCATTTGGAAGAATTCACAGCTCTGAAACTGTACGTAGACGGAAGAACACTATTACTGTGAATGCAGTGACGTGATAGGGGAGCTACCCTTTCCCTGCTTTTTTCTTTTCCCAAGGTCCTTCCCTGAACATTGATAAAAAGTCGCCAAAGATGAAGAGACCATCTGGGTAGTTGTACAAATTATTTAACAAAATACTGACTTAAAATATATGTAGAAGACTAGCCTTCATTTGAATAAGATGAACTGAGCTCAGAAGTTCTGTCAGTTACTATTTTATCATCATACATTTTGGAAGACTGAAAATGAGCTATAATTGCAGAAATACACCTTAACTTGTCTGAAAAGAAAGTAAACCTGTTATCAGAGTAATTTCTACAGGAGACTATTTTGCATCAAAATATTCTGACAATATCATGGTGCCTCCAAGTCTTCTCAGTCAAAAGAAGCAGACTGAATTTGACAAAGGGAAATGGAACTGACATCATTTCTGTTGCTTAGACTGATAAATCTGCAAAGTCAGATCACAATATGGTGCTTAGCAGGAGCAAAGGTAAAACATACTTAAGAAGTTCTGTCTGTGTTCAGTCAGCAGCTTGGGAATCAACAGAAGTCCAGTTGCTATTATGAAAATCAATCAAGAATTACAGGAAATAGTGTTCCTGTTTACATTATATTTTTAATGCCATATTGAGCATCCACTGTCAAGATAAATTTAGCTATTGGCAATTTTACATGACTTATTCCAAATGTAAATAACTCTGAAAATATGAGGGCAAATAGACTTTGAGATTATAAATTACCACATTCCACAAGAATATAGTGAATGAGTACCATAAATTAGTCACCATGCTGGTGAAGATGAATTGAAAAGGTAAATATTTATAGATAGTTCTTGAAGGTAAATGTCAAAGTGGATGGCTAACATGCTGAGTATTTACTCTATATTAAAAAAACATTGCATCACTTGTTGCATACACAGTTGAGATAAGGAATCCACTACTTGCAGTCATTTGAGTTTCCACTATTACCACTGAGTGAACTGACAGGAATGCCCCTTGGCTAGGGTTACAGACCTAACAATGAAGCTTAGATTGAAATGTAGCAGTGTATTTTCAGAACCTGTGTCCTGAAAATTGAGTTAAAATCTCTCTTCACCCAAGATATTTATATGCTGAAATAGAGTAAGAAACAAACATCTTTTGGGGGGTGGGTATATCATATTATACTACAAAACTAAAGTAGTAAAACAGCATGCTATTGGCACAAAAATGAACATACAGATTCATGGAATGTAATACAAGGACACAGAAGCAATTCCTTCCACATGTAATCATTTGGTATGTGTGAAGGGGTCAAAATTTGTACAGTGAAGGAAAGATAGCTTCTTTGAAAATGCTGGTAGAAAAACTGCTATACAGATGGAGAAGAATGAGTCTAGCCCCATATTTCTTACTCATAATAAAATAAAATAAAAATATTTACATATTCAAATGGAAACATTAATCTGCTGGAAGATAAAAGAGGTAAAATTCTGGAGGTCATTATCATGGGGCAAAGATTTTTTGAACAGACATCCAGTTGCACAAGAAATAATTTCGACAATTAACAAATGGGACTGTGTCAAATTAAAAAGCTTCTCTGCAGCAAAAGAAACAATTGAAAGATTTATGAGATGAACTATAAAATGAGAAAATTGGGCAGCTACTCCTTGGACAGGGGACTAATATCTAAAATATATAGAAAACTCCAAAAAAGTAGATTCAAAATAGTAAAAGACGTGATTAAAAAGGAGCTTTACAATGAATACGTATTTCTTAGAGGTAGTACAAATGGCTAGCAAGTATGTAAAAAAATGTTGAACTCCATTGGCCATAGAGAAATGCAAATTAGAATAACACTGAGATGCCACTTTATTCTGGAAAGAATTGCTATTCTCAATAATTCAAATAATAAAAAAAGCTGATGCAGTTGAAGGAAAAAATGGAAACCTATACATTATTGGTGGAAAGATAAACTAATATGATCAATACAGAGATTCCTAAAAAAAAAAAATTGAAATGTCATTCAACCCAAGTATTCCCCTTCTAGGTATCTTTC
>RJWT010000174.1:0-85129 GCA_004365215.1 Cuniculus paca
TTATTAATTTACTTTTTATGTAGTACATTGAGAACTCTGAAGGATTTTAGTAAAAAATAAAATCTGGCCATTTGCTAAGTTAACAAGTATGATTTTAGTTGGAATAAATTAGTTTTAATTTTCTCAGAAATCTATTGAGAATGTGCTCATTTTAAAACAATACTGTAAATCTTTTGTTCTCGTATATTGACTTTGAATATTATTAACATCTGTGGTTAAATAGTTATAAAATGAATAAATCACATTACTAATCTGTGGAAAAATCAATGACTATCTACATTCCCTGTGGGAGTTTTATAGAACTCTGACTAATTTTCCTAAAGAAAGAAATCAATTTTGAAGTTATTCTTATATTTTCCAGGTTAAATAATCTAAAGAATATAGTTCCATGCTTAATTCATCATACACATCAACAGTTATGTCATATTATGCATAAGTATCTTTGATTGACAGCATGAACGCGATAGTTATACAGTACCTCCAAATTTATTCAGAAAAAAATGAGGTTGTAAAACTCTAACGCTTATAAGGAAGAGGAGAGTAACATATTCATTTAAGCAGACCACAACAGACACAGGGAGAATATTCAGGATTATGAAAAAATGCAAATTGATCAGTATATTCAAACCTAGGCAAAGAAGCATCTGTTTGTTCCTGCCACAGTTGGGAGTAGTTTGACTTTGTATCACAAAGGTTCATCGGTTGAGAGTTTGGTCCTTAATGTGAGATTTTTGGGAGACACATTCAAGAGATATGAGGTAGGGAGAGGCCCTTAGAGCAAATGAACACACGTC
Source organism: Cuniculus paca (assembly GCA_004365215.1). Classification (NCBI taxonomy): domain Eukaryota; kingdom Metazoa; phylum Chordata; class Mammalia; order Rodentia; family Cuniculidae; genus Cuniculus; species Cuniculus paca. The sequence continues at coordinate 795 of RJWT010000174.1, forward strand.
AGTTTCAGGAAGACTGTGTAACCCATTCACTTTCGGCTTCCTGTTTGTGATCTCACCTGTGACAGATTCCAACAAGGATGCCCATTCACCTTAGGCACACTAGAGACTGATCCATGGACTAACCCCATAATGGATATTTATGCTCTGAAACTGCGAGTGTGAAAATTAGTCTTTCTCAGATATGTCATTATGGTAAGATAAAATAAACTATACAATATCTTATCTTGCTTTTTTGCTGTTGTCACAGAGCACCTGAAATGAAATAATTTATAAAGAACAGGGTTTATTTCTTACAGCAGGGTAAGAAGTCCAGAGTTGAGTGACCTGCATTTCATGAGGGTCCCCTGGCTCTATAATACCGTAGTAAAAGTGGAAAGGCAAAAAAGAATCTGCAAGCAAAACACAGGAGACCAAACTCATCCTTTAAGAATCTCGTCCCTTGTAACTTATTCACTCCCATTGTAATGCAGTTAATCCATTCATCAGTGCAAAGCACTTAGGAACTAATTACCTCTTAAAGGTCTCTGTTCCCAACATTGCCACATTGTGTATTAAGTTTCCAACATGTGAACTTCAGGGGATAAATTCAAATCATAGAAGTTTGAGACTGTGGGTCAAAATAAAAGATTCTTACATTCTAGATGTGTGTATTTACAATACAATTACAATCTTCATATAACATCTTTACAATTTTCAATATTTTCCATATATATATAGCTGTGAACTGTGGGTTCAAAGTGTGCTCCTATTGATCTTATTTTTAATGATACAGTTTAAAATAAATTAATAAAAATAATTCAATTGTGGTACCTACATATCAGTACACTGTAAGATTAAGTTGAAAAATGTATACTACTCTGTAATTATAAATACAAGATATCGAACAATGGAGCATTCACATAATGGCCTCAAATAGTGAGAAAGATAAGCTTGAAAACTGCTTCATTGTTAATATCATCAGCCCATTTTATGTTCAATATGAGAATAGGAAGAACTTTTATCTGTAAACCACATTTAGAACATAATCTAGCTGGGGATATAGTTCAGTGGCACTGCATCTTCCTGGCCAAGTGCAAGGTCATGAGTTGAATTACTGGCACCAAAAAAAAAAAAAAAGAACACAATCTAATATCTACTGTCTATGCACAACTTGACTTAACAGTTTTTCCTCTATGCAGTAACACAACCCAACAGGCACATATTTGACCTTTGAGCCCATGTGAATAGAATATTTTCACTAAAACTACCAAAAAAAAACAAAAAACAAAAAACAAATCAACATTTTTTCTCTGGCTCATTAATCTGAGGTTATATATTTTTAATTTAATTCATCCCATTAATAGAATGAGGGGAAGAACTAGGAGTCTGCCTACAAATAAAGTAGAATTTAACATTATGAAAAATGCAAATAGCAATATTTTCCTGAAATAGCTAGGGATGATTAAAAAAACTTGACTCCTGTGTTTTACATATACACTTGAGAAGGTGAATTTTTTTTTCAAAGAAATTGAGAAGAATATTCCAAAGCCTATAACAATAGTAAAATTAGTATATATGAACTTTGTTTTTCTTACCAAGTGATTTAATAATATCTTAAACTGCTCTTCAATTTTACCTTAAAGGTCAGAGATGACCCAGTGTAATTGCTCAATCTTTTTTCCACATAGAAAGTAACAGAGTAACAATGATAGGAAGACAGAATCATAACTAAAACAGTGGTGGAGTTGGTATGATGATTTTCAACTTTACTATTATTCTAAAATTGATATTTACAGAAAGCAAAAATGATCACTTAATAAGTAAATTATTATTTTTAAAATTAGCATATTACCTATGAAAAATAAATTGGTAGGTATTAAGTGCTACATTTAGCATATTTGGGTCACTTCTTTCCTTTCTCTGTGACTTTGTTTACTGGATTTTTACTTTTTAGCTAAATATCAAAGATTACAAGATTAAAGATATTCTACAGAAGCATAACACACTACAGATATTATATGCAGTGGAAATTTATATCTAGAATCTCAATTCTTTTCATTTTCACTATGTATATCATTCTTTTGTCCTCCCACGACCTCTTATTCTTCCCTTGTATTTTTGCAAATTGATGCTTCCTACACAACCTAATGAAAGTGTAAAAGAGATATATGAGAAAATAATACCAATTCTTTCTTCCCTTGCTTTTGCTGTCTTCCGCTTCTGTGAATGTTTCTCCTCTAGAATGCCTCTGCCAACCCACTCTGCCTTGTATCCAGCTGATTATGTCCTGAAACATCTACAAACGTTGAGCTAAATAACATTTCATCCTTTAATTTTGGGATCCGTGTCTCAGCAATGAAAGACAAATAGGTAAGACACCAGTGATGGCTTTAAAATGTCACAGAACTTTGAATATTAATGTATTTAGCCCACAATTCAAATTTGCAGTTTAGGGGCATATATATTTCTTTCTTTGCAAGAAGTGAAAACAAGTCATAGACTTTTAGGAATTTATGTGACATCATAAAGCTTATGCAGTTTCCAGCCCAAATACATTCACTTGGATTACGTGACTTTCTAGCATTAGAAAAACTTTTATTTGCCATTTATCATGTCTCATGCTGTGTCATTCCTCGTGGTATCATTTGATATCTTTGTGCTTCCTTCTTGTTTTCTATTCTTTTAATTATTAGTTTACTTACAGATGTTACATTGGGCCCCTACTTTACTTCACAGACTTAACATCCTGCCTGAGTGATTTTTTTTTATTTGTGTGATTTTATTATCATTTTATGTGGTGATGGTCCCAACTTAACTTTTTAGTTGATTCTAATAGATTGTAATACAGTTATCTTTTTAATTTGACAGTAATGAGTATGTAGATAGCCAGATACATAAATATAAATGTATGGTTTATATATGCAGAAAAGAGAGAGAGAGAGAGAAAGAGACATAGACAGAGATACAGACAGAAAAAGAGTCAAAAAATGTCTACACACTTTAGGAAAAGAAAAATGGTATAATGATTTTTCAACAGACGATGTTACCCTCATATGGGAGACCATAGACAATGTCATATAGTGCAGAAAACTCACTGCACTGTTGGCCCATAGAGAAGAAATTGAAATGCTTATCCAGCTATTTCAACAACTGAAGTTACCCAAGCAGCAACTCTCTGAACAATAAATGTCTGAAGACAATGGACATAACTTTGTAATTGTAAAGGCCAAAGATAACTTGTATTAATCCCATGATGTCTCAATCAATAAATTTAGTATTAAAATTTTATACAAGTTTTTCTTTTCCTGAAATGCATATCCACTTTGGAGGTATATCATATTTATATGTGTGCATGTATGTGCACTCTGTAACATACATGCAGATATGAATTTAGTCTCTGGAATATGCTGATGGCTTCTTAAAATCGCTTGGTGAATACTCTTAAATCTGTTATGATTACAACTAGTAGTCACTCCACAGAAACAATAAAACACCATCTTTGACTAACATCTGAAGATGCAAGTTTTTCTTTTTAATTAATCTTTCTTGCTTGGCTGCGTTTAACTTCTACACCTTCCATTTTTAGTCCTCATGAGACAATTGGCAGCAACTCTATTTAAAAACTGTAAAATCACAATATGAGATGAATCATAGGAACAACTAAACAGTATCCAGAATGAAAATAACTGCAACAATAATGCAAAATGTAGCATGAATTTTCAATCATCAGATTATCAAGGCACTTTAAAATCAAGTCATCTGTGGGCAACTCTTTGCTGAAACAAATAAAAATGTTGTGAAAATTCACACAAAATTCTTAACAGTGGATAAAATTAGGCTACAGAATAGTATCCCCAAGGACGTGTTGAGGACACCTCATTGCTTTAGCTATTTAAAACTAAACCAGACAAATCTTGAGGGGATACAGCTGAGAAAATACTGCTCTGTGTTTTATGAAGATAATTACAGTAATTTACTTCACTTTCTAAAATTTATCATTCTATATAGTATTATGACATTTTTAACTCATGTTTAAGCTTACTTTCCATATTCCAGAATCTACTCCATAAATTATATTTGTAGGTATCATAAGGGCAGAAACTATCATAAAGCTCACTTAAAAATTACACACGCTTTTTTGTAATATAAATTTATTTCATTGATTAGTACTTGCATTGTCAAACTTTTCATCATGTAAATTTGACACTAGTTTCTGACTCAAAACCATGAAATAATCAATTTTGGTGTGAACTTGTGCTTAATTACAAGTAAAACTTATCCTTACATTTGTTAATAAGATAAACAGTGAAGCTATACTATAGTTGGAAAAAATATTAAAGAAGTACCTTGATATATTCATTTATTTTTAGTGACTCATGGGTAGAAGAAACAGAGCTGGAAAAAACTTTAACTTTACTAGGACAAACTAGAATTAGAAATGAAGCCACTTTGATGACCATAATTTTTAAAATATCATTTCATATTTTCTTAATTACTAATTACTAAAGTGTAGCCAGTAAAGAAAGAGTATGATATTTAAGAAAAGCAAAATTATACCTTTTCAAAACCACCATATAATAATGGTGTCAGTACTATTAATGAGAATTCTATAAGTCTTTGAAGTAGTTTCACATAAACATCATGAACAGAAATATATTAATCTTTAAATACTTAAAATAAGACAAAGATATAATTTTTATTACTTTTCCAGGTAAATATAATTTCTCATCAAGTTAGAAAAGCTATGAAGGCTACATGAAAAGACAGAGATTTTAACATCAGCTACATCAGGCCAAAGATACTTCCTTTGAATCCAATTAGCTAAGAAAAATATGTTATCTGACTTAATACTGAATTCAGGAAATATCATCTGATTTTATTCAAAGAGGCAGTAGATATTCTAATACATGGCTTTCACTGTGGTTTTAATTCTTCTTTTTCCTGGCAAATTAGTAGAAAAAGCTAGCTTTTATTCTTTCAAGAAAGAGAGTATTCTTTTGACATTTCCAGATTTATTAGGTAGACATAAGTTAACTGTCTTTCTGTTATCTATTTTCTTTTATGAAACATGAAGTTAAATGGTAGTAAAACGTTGGTCCTTTCGAGTTACCATGGAATTAATTTTATCCTCTTGTAACTATACGGATTTTTTCCTTTTTATGTAAAAGGAAATCAAAGCATTTTTAATATTTGCCACATTCTTATATGATATGATATTCTAATTCTTGTTTTAAAAATATTTAAAACTTTAGTTCTTTTGTTTGACTTTTAAAAGTTGTATCTGATTTTTATTCCTTCTGCTTTGATTATTTCTGAGCAGCTAAACCCATTTAAAGAAAGGCTCTTTTGGGCCAGGAATTTAGCTCAGTGGCACAAGCACCTGCCTGGCAAGCACAAGATCATCGGTTTGATCCCCGGTAACAAAATAAATAAATAAAATAAAGCAAGACTCTTTGATAATTAAACATATAAGAATAATCTTCAAATTTTAGGCATATATTAATTATCACAAAGAGTTTTCAGGATAGGCATACATATTAATTTATTAATCAATATAGAACTACAATATCAATTGCAGATGGAAGTAAAATACAGCTTTCTTGGGCTGACTAGCCTCATATAAGAACTAGTGTGAAAATTTTCCAGGTCACAAACACTTAACCTTACCACGAGAGATGAGAGCCATATCCAATTCATTATCCTAATAATATATGATTGTTAATAATCTTTGGAAAAATCAAAGGAATCTTTGTATAAAGATGAAATTATAAAAGACTTAGAAGAAACTCCTAACTTGACCATAAATGCCCATTCTGATTAATGCATTTCAAAATTAGGATTCTATACATCTCAGAAATTCATATATAAAAGATGTAAAGTCCCAGTCTAACTTTGATAGAACATAGAAGTATTGCCCAATACGTAATGTTAAAAACTGTAAATCTCTGGTTGTACATAGACGTTTTACCTGATAGCAATTACCCCTTTCTCTATTGCTCTATTTCCCTTTAGCTATTTTTCTAATAATTTAATTAAATTTCATTTCTGTAAATTCTTAAATATTCCTCAGAATATATGTCTTATATGGTAGCAAAAATACTCCAGATATTTCTAGAAGAGAATTACATCTTTCAAAGCCTGAAATCAGACAGGAATTATGTTATAGATGACTAGCATAATGCAAGAAAAACAGACTTAGTCTGTTTTGTGTCACTGTAACGAATCATATGAGACTAAGTGATTAAAAAAATAAGTTTAGATGGCTCAGGATTGTGATGGATGCGAAAGCGAAACAGCACAGTGCTGATATCTGATGAGGGCTTCACATGTGCATCACAGACAGCACACGAAGATAGAGAGAAAGCAAGAAATCAGGGAAGAGTCCAGGTTCACTTGTAGGAGCAAAAACAGTCTACTCTTGAAGGACCTTGTCAATCCACAAGATAGGCATCCCTCATCTCCCACTGCACACCATCACTTAGAAATCCACATGATTGTATTGGAGTCTCGGTTACTTTTCTCTTGTTGCTGGGACAAAACACCTGACACCCAAAGTGAAGCAAGGAAAGGTTTGTTTAGCTTACAGTTTCTGGAGATTTCAGTCCATAATCAACTGGCTCCAAAGCAGGGTGGCATGGCACTGGGGCAACACTTCAAGGCAGCAGCCAGAGCAAAAAGTGAGCAAATGCAAGCCTCTTCTCTTCCCTTATATTGTAGATAGGCCACCCCTGCTCCAGGGCAGATGTAGCACTCACAAAATGTCCTTGCCCTCCTTTGCACAGGATGAGGATATTTACAAAGTAAGAACACTGGCTCCCTGCTGAGTTTCTCAGTTGAAACTTCTAAAGTGCTCAAGTTGACACAATGCATCAACCAAAACACTAACCTTTCAGTTCAGGAACCTGCAGGCTGACCTACAGCAGAAACAGTAGAAATCTTGTCTGCAACAACAGTTAAAACAAAATGTGTGTGGCTTACTCTTTCTTTTCATTGTATTAAGAAACTCTTTAAAGTTTCTACATTTAGCAAAATACAATATTGATTGACAAGCAATACTGTTTAGTCTGGCTTACTGTTTTTCACATCAGACTAGGTTAAGAAAGTATGATTACTAATACATTTGCAAACTTTATATTAAATGTCCCAACAGTTAAAACTTTTTGAATTAATTAGGACACAAGTCTTTGTCTATCCCGTTCTAGGTTCCAATTGTTTGCCTTGACTATGTGGCACTTTTTCCATTTTCATTAGCTTGTTTTATTTTTAAAACTGCTTCTTATAAAATGTATTAGGAAAAAGAAAATGAGAAAATGTATTTTCCTATTCATTTGTTATCGGTGAGACAGAAATTACATGAACATGTTCTGCATGAAAAAGCAATGGTGGTAACAATTAGAAGACTATAACGATATTAAGATAATTGTAAATGATGTTAATAGCTCTGTATGGGTCATTGACAGTTACAAAATGAGCATTTATGTGATAATTTTTGTCCCTTCTGAAAAAAATGAAAGGCAAAATACCTCTGATAGCCATATAATATTTGAAGAAATTTCACTATTTTTAAAGTTAGGAAATTCCTGAATACATAACTTTTAGAAGTAGGATCATTTGGTAAAAGACTTAATTGTGATGAATGGTATTTACAATCTCTTCAACAAATTATGGTTATCTTTTTTATTTTGTATTATCTGTTTCAAGTTTGGTGTAATTTTTAAAGCACAATGATAAATAGCTATTTTCGTTTTAAATAGAGTCATTAAAAATAATATACACTACATTTTAAAATAAATGAATAAGTGGAATTCATTCTGTTTATTCAATTTTTATTGTTTCTTGCAGGTCTTTTCAATTATGCATATAGAGTTCTTACTAATAAAGGCAAAAATATCTTATGAAGCAGATACATGAGATATAATGAACAATTAAGGATTTTTCCTCTTTTTATGTTGAACTTAATTAAAAATAAAGTGAATTTTTTCACTTATCTTAGCAAATATTTGCCAATAGAGTCAATTTTAGATGTTGTCAATTCACTCTCTTCTCCATAAAGTTTTCAGTAATTTAATAGTCTTCTGACTATTCAGAATCTTTTCTTCACATAGTGGCCAACACATGAAGTCTTCTGCTTTAAACATTAACCTTAAAAGTGTTTTCAACCCAGCAATTAGAAGGCTGAGGCAGGAGAATTGCTGTGAGTTTGAGGCCAGCCTGGGCTACAAAGTGAGTTCAAGGTCAACTTGAACTGCATAGTGAAATGCTGTCTCAAAAAAAAAAAGTGTTTTTGAATATATACATGAAAGATATATTTTAATCAATAACAGAGATCGAACATTACTGAATGTATTTACTAACAATTGCTACTCATTTTTATTATTTTTTAAAATCTTTGTGCATCTGGATTTTTTAATGTGCCAAATAATGATATATCAGGAAGATAAAAATAAACAAAATGCAAAGGTGTTATCATTTTTTTCAATCATTGAAAGTGCACTGTGCACTAATGCCATAGTTGTGGTCTGTGATATCTATGATTTTGTACATTAAGTATGCCATTTAATGAGATAGTGAATTTCACCCAACAAGGAGTGTAGTTATATGTTAAATAGTTTTGAAAACATAATACATGAATGACTATTTATATCTAGAAAGGAAAGATATCAGAACTCCCAGAAATAATGAAAACCACATATGAGAAAACTGGCTCTCTTCTATGTTCTTTGATTGTGAATTACCTACTTTAACTTACTGTTCTGCATCTGACTTTTTTAATCTAATTTTCTGTGTATTTCTTAAGGAACTTTGCTTTTTCATTTAATATCCCCAACATCTTCCACTTTATCTTTTTCACCTTAATTTGTAGCATTAATCAGCTATTATATTTATGAATATATTTATTTCTTTCCCAATCAAAATCATCAATCTTATAACTGTTTTGTTGAATAGTTTGAATTTTTTAGTTACATTGGCAAACACTTTTTTTAAAAATCTAGAAATACTCTATTCAAGTTTATTCTGTGACCTTTCAATAATTTTTATTTCTCAGTCAGCGCCTATAAAACATTTGTATTAGTTTGCTAAAGGTGCTATAACAAAACAGTGCAGAGTGAAGGGCATAAATAGCAGAGATATATTGTCTCATATCTCAAGAGGAAGAAGTCCAGGGGTTGACAAGTTTGATTTTTTTCTGAGGCTTCTTTCCTTAGACTAGATGACCACCTTCTTTTTTATCATCCCACGGTCTTTGTGTGAACAACCCTGACATCTATGTGCATTAATTTTTTATTAGGACATACACTGGATTAGGGGAAATGTGATGGCTTCCTTTAACTTAATAACTACTTTAATGGCCCTATTTCAGCTATACTCTTATCCTTCAGAGGTAGTTGGGGTTACAGCATCAACATCTGAATTCTGTTGGGGAACAACTTAGTCCATCTCCACACTCATGCCATGTGTGTAGGATTTGTTCATCCCTTCCCACTTGCTTTTGTCTTATGCAGTTGATAGTCTTCTTGTTGTACCCCAATATTTATTCTTTGCAACAGTAACAAAATTCATAACTGCTTTCAAGTGACATGTGGTGTTGTGAATGAAGAGGACATTCCTTTAGATTCTGTAGATGGATCTAGCAGTCACTTTTTTGCTTGATAAAGTATAAAATTAATCAGAAGGGCAACTTTGAAAAACATTCCAAAATTTTGTCAAAAAGTTGCCCCTTTCTCTTGCAGCTTTCTGAAATTTGTTTGTTACATACAGAGCTAATGTAGTCATGTATAATCAAAATTTGCAAATGAGATTTCTTTGTTATGAAAAAGTGTAGACAAACCTTAAGCATATGCCAATCATGATGTTGTAATAGTACCCAGAGCTGATTAGATTTGGAGACAATAAATTTTTGGTTTGATAAACTACTGTTGAGTTTTTCCTGTCAAATGTAGTCAAAACAAATATTAATGGTACTCTACAATTTCTCCTTCTCCTCAACAGTACTTATTCAGAAGCCCACCCTATCCTTCAAAAAGAATTTCTTAATCTTGGATTCCTTACTGGCTTTTCTAAATGGGTAATGGAGTATAAGTGAAAGGACTGATTTTTGTCTGCATCTCAACAAGTTTCATGTAAATAATTCTAGTCTCTTTATGCAGACATGTAAGTTATATTCAGATATTTTTGAAGTTGGTTTAATAATCTCCAGTCCTATGAAAGGAACTCCTGCTTTCTGGAGAACTGCAAGGTTCTCACTATACCCACCAGCAGAAATAGAAGTCTTTATACTTACGCTGATGGCCTCCTGAGCTATTCTTTTTTTGGTCCACTGCACACTGCTTGCTTATTTGTCTGGGTTTGGTGAGGTAGAGCAAATTAAAGCATATGTTATGGAATGTGGATTTATTATTTATACATGGATATGTTGAATACTGGTTCCGCAAGGCTCAAGAAAGCTCTCCAGGTAGACAGAGTCTTTAATGTATTTTGTGCCGTAATGAGAGGCACAGAAAGACAGAACATCCTGAGTTAAATATCTCAGTAGTCATAGGAATCAGCTTTCAAAGCTTCGAAAGTCATGCTGCTTCCATGGAATAAAGTAACAAACCCTGGATTCTTAAAGACTTCTCCCTTAACACAAGATTTGGTATATGTGGGAGGGACATGAACAGGATCCAGGAATTATCAGATAGTTCCTCCTTTTTACAATATACTGCATTCCCAGTGCCTCCTGCAGTTATTCTTGAGACCCATGAGCAAGAGTATTGGAAGAGTTGGACAGGTTCAAAGCCTCCCAGGGAAAGTATCCTGCAATATTTTCCTGTATAACATTGGTTTCTCATCCAAGCACATGATGCTGATTATTCTGGTTTTAAAAGTCATAATAGAGATGACTTGATCATTTTCATAAAACACTTGGAGAATTTCATCAGGTTTATTCCTAGCTTCTAGAATTTATTGAGATTATGACAGAATACTGTTTCTAATTTATAATTATAACCTGTACAAAATCTTTATTTCAGATATCTATGATCACTTTTCTAGGAACTCAGATACACTGTGATTATACATAATTTTTTTAAAATTCATTTGATTTTGGTCTTTTGATCACAATAGAAAGGTTCACATTTCATGAGTATTTAAAAAGAACATTTATTTCTTTTTTTTAGAGATAAGGTTTGCTTTGTTTCTATAAATGAATTTAATTAATTGAAACATTCAAATATTCTTCATATTTTTCTATATTTTATCAAGTAAATTTGCCATTGTTTTATAAAAATGGGTCAAATTGACTGGAAGTTTTTTAGAAATTGAAGTTTTTTTCTGTAGTACATATAAGAGAACATATATTCCAAGATTTTTTTTTCTACTTTCAATGTTTCTGAAACATTTTCACTTAGGTTCATCATAAATCTCCCAAAATACGATTTGTATTTTTTACCTAATCTTAAACATTTTAATCACATTTATATTTTTTGAAGGGCAAATATATTTGGTTTGTATTTCTAATACATTTTATGGCATGTGAATATCTGTATTTAATTCCCTATGGTTCTTTAATTTAAGTTATGGATAATTTTTCTCTATGTGTAATGTATGAACATAATTCTAAGTTAATTTTAATATTTGTATATCGGGTCCATAATTGCATATAACGAATAAACAAATTTTTCAAATTAATGGAAAATTTACTTTTTTTAATTTTGCAGCCACCTGAAAGCAGACTGACATTTGTCTATTAGACAACAAATGTAGAAGTCATTCCATTTTAAATGTAATTTTCAAATATTCCAACTTTACTGAAGAATTTTTTTAATACGAATGAACCACACAAGACTTAAATGACATTATTTTTCATTTTAATTTTTATTAACATCTAATATTTCATGTTAATGAGATTGAGTAGGATATTTCAATATAAGGATAAAGCACACTAACTGAATCCAACCTCCAATATCCATACTCCATCCTCCTTCTCACCATTTATGTATCATTTTTTTTTGTACCAGGAATTGATTTCAGGAACTTGCATTTGCCAGTCAGGCTCTGTACAGCTGAGCTGTATCCCCAGTCTCTTTATCATTTTTTTACATTCATGTCAAAAGTTTTCTAACCTCGGCACATGAAAGACAACATAAGTTATTTTGGTTATTTTTGATTCATCATTATGATTGGGTCAATATTTTTGTTATAATGTGAAAACTGAATTTTTAATATTACAACCTTATTTTAATTTTCGTTCTTCATCTTCGTGATCATTAATTTTGTGGTGATAAATAAAGGATAAGGAACATAAAACCATTAAAACTCTTTTTGAAAAGTTTCCTAATTATATTAATTTATGGCAAATACCTATAAGAAATTAGTAATGGCAAATATTCCTTTTTTGACTTAGCCTTAGGCAAGTTCCTGGAACTTCTCCTAGGTTCATCTGTATAATGATACCCAGAAACTCCCAGAAATGTACTTTTCTAATCCCAACACAACTCGCAGCCCAATCAAGTTGACAAGAAGTTGACCATCTCTGTCTTGGTTAATTTTCTCTCATTGCTGGGACAAAATATGCGTAACCCAAAATGAAGGAAGGAAAGGTTTATTTAGCTTATAGTTTTTGGAGGTTTCAGCATGTAATCAGTTGGCTCCAAGGCCATGTGGCATGGCATCAGGACAACACTGCAAGGCAGCATCCATCATAAGCAGCCAGAACAAAGTGGGAGGGGGAGAGAAGCCTCTTCTCCCTCATATTGTAAGCAAGCTACCCCCGACCTGGGCAGATATAGTGCTCACAAAATCTCCTTGCCCTCCTCTTGCACAGGATAAGGATATTTACAAATTAAGAATCCTGTCTCCCTGCTGGTCTCTTATTTAAACTTCTAAACTGTTCGAGTTGATACAATGTATCAACAATGACCATCTGTCACACTCTCTCCAGTGCACCAGCTACTCTGAAGTGCTCACCAGCAGACGACCCAATGAGATAGCATTTCCTAAAGCCTTCAGCCTCAAATATCATGAGCTAAAAAGAATTGGTGCCTTAAAAATTACATAGTTTTCAGGTGTTTTTTCATCAAAATGGAAACAGGCTAACACAGACCTCTGCTCTGCTTTTTGGCTGTAGAAATACTGGCAGTCTTGTTATGCTTTATCAAGCATTAATGAATGCTTTTTTTCTGTATCTGTACTACTATATTACTATACTTCTTCACATCTACCAACTTCTCTAGCCTCTGCTCCCTCTCTTATTTTACCTGTTGGCTTTTCTTGTTATTGTAATAATTTTTTGATTGATAATGATGATTTTACTTATAGAAAATGTTTTTCAGACATTTAACTTTGGTTCTTTAGTCTAATATGTTTAGTGCTCAGCATCTGACTGTTTATCATGGCTTATCAATGCAAATATTGATTGCTAGGTTTTTAATATAATACATATATTTTTCTTTTTGAAGAGGCATTCATTGATGCTATATTTGTGGGATCTATAAATACATGATAGAGTTTAACTTTCTTTTTTCTTCTTTTTTTTTTTTTTCATAGCAGGTATCGAACTCACGACATTGTGCTTGCCAGGCAGGCACTTAGGCCACTGAGCTAAATTCCCAGCTTAGTGTCTAATTTTAATTTAAGTATTTCAGTAACATATATTGGTTATAAAGCATCTTCATATATAATTCTTGTTTTGAGAATTAAATTTGCTTCATTTTTGTGATATTAGAAACATCTGATCTCCTTTCTTACAGTCACCAATACTAGTACAAAACCACACTTCCAATTACACACAAAAAACATGTAAGCACATCCTGTAGATTGCTTCATGTAAGTTTATTAGGTTGTTTGCTTAGGAAAACTGTCTACTTAATTTATATAGTAGTAATTTAAATATGATATCACTTGACATTAACGTTTTTGTATCAAAATTGATAAAATATATTTTACAATTTGGTTTTGATTTTTGCTTAACCTCACAAAGCTTTTTGTAACAGTTCTTTCAGTCATTTAAACATAACAATATATTTGTTTTCTGTCATATTGTCTTTTGCAATTACTATAACTGTATTTAACTCCATTTATATTTTATTTATGTTTGCTAAAATTTGAGATGACATTCCTCTTATTCACCAAATTGTTTTTCCTTTTTTTTCACATTCATTTTAGCCATCTGTTAGTTGTATCGTTCACTGCAAAAATCCAGGCGTTCCTTCATTGCTTTTGATCATTTCACCTAATAGTGACTGGTCAAATACAATTCTAAGTTTTACGTAGTTATAGGTGATATTACTGATTCCTCATATTTCTCAGGAAATTCTTTTGATACATTTCATTTTGTTTCACCTGTTTTGCTTTTTTTCTAACTTCAGACTAGCAACATAAATTCCAGTAGTGTTCTTGTTCTAATTTTAGTTGTATTTAATCAACATTAGTCTTTCTGCTAAATAGTCTTCCAAATTGTTTCTGATATTGATGCTCATTTTTACCCTCTACTCATTTTGTTATATTCTGATACAGCAATATTACAAATATTTATTTTCAAGAACTTTTAGTTATTTAAATCAAACTATTTTCCACTACGTGATACTTTTTATCATTTCTGTTTCCATTAGGGTTTTATTTTTCAAGAGTGTCTAATTTTACCTACTCTCAGTACTGAAAGTTTCTTTCAATTGTTTAAATATCTTTGGTTCAGATATTTGAGTAGAAAATTTTAGTTCCCATTTTGGAGCTTTTTAAATATTGTAAAGCTTAAGAGAATTTTCTTCAGGTTGTATTTTTCCAAGAAATAGAAAATATCAGGTATGTTACTTATACTTTGATGCCTTCTACATTTATTTACAAAGGTGAGATACAGGTGAATGTGGTTTTGTGTGTGTCAGAGAGAGACAGAGAATGAGAGAGAGACAGAGAAATAGCAGAATCTAGGATTTTAGTATGTTTCATTTGTGTTGAGATGAGATCATGACAAAGATTTAAATTGCAATAAATGTTTGCACCAACTTCAATAGTCTAATGTCATGATTAAATTAACATAAAAGCCAAAAAAATGTTGCATTTATAAACTGTTTCATACAACAAAGTGTGTTTGTCTCTTACAAATACAAGGTGGAATCATTAATGCTTTCCCTTAGTGTCTTAGTTACTTCCCTCATTGCTGAAGGAAAATACTTAACACCCACATATTAAGGGAGGAGAGGCTAAATTTGGCTAACTTTTCTCAGTCCATATTTAGCTGGAACTGAGGTAGAAACAGCACTGTGGAAAGGTCTGGGCAGCAGAAAGCTGCTCATGTCACAGAGGTAGGAAACAGGAGAGAAGAAAGAAGCAGAGGAGAGAATATACTCTTCTAGGTCACACTGCACTGACCAGCCTCTAACTAGACACCACATCACAACAGCAAGTACATATGCATAATATATTTCTAGGTAAGAAATTATAGTCAATTTTTTCAAATAACACTAGAAAATAAATTTCTTTGTTGATATATGAATTATAGATACAAAAATGCAAATATTCATAAATGTATTTGATGTGTGTATGCTTGACTAGGAAATGTCCGACACTGTATCTGCTGTTCAATCAGAAAGGCAATCAAATTCAACAGTAAAGAAAAAAAACCCAATAAAGGATGAAAAGTTCTGGGGATATACCTCTTGACAAAAGACTTGGGTTCAGTTTCCAATATTTCAAAAGAAACATTAACATTTGTTATTTACAAGACTTGAAATATTCCTCCTCAGTAAACATCATGGTTAATATGTCATGCTATTTTGCCAGTGAAATTGTCCAAGATTATTATTCACTGAAACTAATAAATTTTTGAATCTCATCATTAGGTGGCATTGACCAGAGTAGGAGCAATATTAATTAGACCTGTAGACAGATAAAAAGATTCCTAGAGTCTAATATTCTTCAAAGCTGAGAATAAATTATTTGAATTACAGGCAAAAATGGAAATAAGAAAATAAGGTAAAATCATGGTATTTGGTACTAAAAATGAAGTATATGTACCAGGAGAAAAGAGATCTAACCTCAAATCTGTAAATCTGCTACAGTGGAGATCGGTGCTCCTGAGGAAATCTCTTGAGTTCCCTGCATGCCCACTTCATCACATATAATATGAAAGGCTTGCATTAGAAATATTATGTTGCTCTAATTTATTTTTTTAGTTTAGGTAATATATTCCTATTATTGCAAAATTTAAACTTGGTAGCAAAACCTAAGGGTTCTCGGGGTCAACATTCATTCAGAGTAGTGTTTTAAATGTCAGTGAGAGGTCAGCAGCCAATTTTGACATACCCTGTCACATTCTTTGTGAATTTTATTTCCCTTGCTATTGGGTTAACTGGCATAAACTATCTGAGGCAATATATAAGTTTGCTTCCTTTGCAAATTATCTTCTTTGTTTGCAACCTGATTTGTCTCCTCATACATTGCAACGCAAAATTTTCTCAGTATGATCTGTTCATAGATAGGAGCTTTCAAGGATACTCAGAGACTACACATTTTTGGGTAAGTTTGCTGAGTTTATAATATGGTGAAATATTGTTTATGTTGTACTGAATTACTGATTTTAAGTAAACATAATGATAAACTCTACATTGAAGTCCCTGGTAAGTTTTATATTAGTTTTCACCTAAATTGTAAGATTTACAGTCTTTCTTTATGGGTTATTCATTCTCATCCCCTTTTCATGAATGCATGCTTCATCAGTAATACACAATATTGATAATTCTATCTATATAATGAATGACAAAATCAATTACAATGTTTCCATTTATTTTAAAATTGTTTTCCAAAGTTATTTTTTCTCGTCTTTTTCTCTGTATCATGTTAAAATGATATTACCAATATCCATTAAGAATCTTTCTTTGATTTTGATATGAATCACATTAAATTCATATTTCAATTGGAAAGAATTCACATCACTATTTTCAATTTTCCATTGTATGAACACTTTATTCATCAATATTAGTTTTCTTTCATAAGTACCTTGTTCTTTTAAGGCTAGAAGCATGTATTTTGTTAGATTGTATCTATGTGACAATCTTTTGAGCAATTAAAAATAATGTTGTATTTTAAATTCTCTTATTCACATGTTATTATACACAACTACAATTATATATATGCATATTTTATGTTCCAGACATATTGCTAAACCAAATCATATTTATAGTAGTCAGAAATAATATGTCTGTTAATTCCTTAGAGTTTACAATGTAGACAATTCTGTTGCCTGTAAATAAGGACAGTTTTCCAGATAACAGATCATTTTTACTTTCTGAACTATAAGTATCTTACATCCTTTTGTTGGTTTAGCTAAAATTTCCAGCATTATTTTAAGAAAGCACGTTGATAGCCAGTTTCTTTTCTTATTCTCCTCGAATAAAGAAAGAATCTAGTTTGTTTTTAATGTGATTATAACAATTTTTTTCTTAATGTCCTTTGGTACAGTTGTCTTTTATCAGCATATGTCAGATTTCATGAATTTTTGTGTTAACTAATATGTTCGTGTGACCTGTTTTCCTTAGCCTCGATCTGATAGAATGCGGTGAATGATGTTTTAATATAAAATGATCTGTTAGCTCCAATTACTAATATTTGGATAAGGATTTGGATAAGTACTAGTTGTCTATTTTCAAAAGGAATATGGGTATTCATATTTTACTCTATGACTTTGGTATCAGGGTAGGACTAGCTTGATATAATAAATATAAAAATGTTTCCACCTTTCCCAATTTCTAAGAAAGATTGTACAAACCTGTTGTGAATCTTGGTATATTTGCAGGACTGTAGTTGATTTTGCTCTAGATTTACATGAACTCCATTGTCACTTTTTTTGGTTTTTTTTGGTACCAGGGATCAAAAGTTCAAACTCATGACCTTGCGCTTACCAGGAAAGCGCTTGAGTCACTGAGCTAAATTACCAGCCCCTTCATACTTACTTTAATGCTTTGTCTGTCATATTCATGAAATTTTTAATGAATCCGGAACTGAAGTATGTACATATGAATTTTTATATTGGGTCCTGCAATTTCAGTAGTGTTGTGATGCATAAAAATTACTGCTGCTAAAAAAATTAATGAATCTTAAATTAGTGTATAAAAGTTACAAATAAAAAAATTTGTAACTCATTTAATTAGCATTTATGTACAACAAAAGACACAATTGATAAATATTTTTAATTTTTATTAATTCTCTATTAATGTATATTTGGAAAAATGCACAGCGCTTCTGTCTTCCTTTATTGGTTTTCATAACATGAGAGAATCATTGACAAGAGAGAGTTTACTTTGCATATGTAATTATGCACGAATTATAAAATAAATACTTGAACAAATAGCGTATTAAGTCCAAATTTGTGTATGTGTTTTATCATTGTATTACAATTTAATTGCAAGCTTCAATTATTGATATCTTGTTTGGGTAAACTAGTACTTTGATTATCAGTGGCAAAGTAAACTTGTCATAATTACAGTACAGAACTAGGTAATGGATATTTGTTTCACAAAATAACTAGGCTTCTCTGAGTGTTGTATATTAAGTGAAGATGGAGAAAACGATATCAGCTATCAGACTATGCTTTTATTTACTTAATATTTTACTGATGAAATTTGTTAGAAGTGAGATTTATGATATGTCAGCCCATTTCCTTTTACTTATTCAGATGGCTAAAGTAAAAATAAACTCATAAAAACATTATTAACAATTTTGAAGAAAAATCATTCAAGTTTATACTTTACTTTTAGTTTACATACAGTGCTAGTTTAAGAGCTTTCATGACTACACGATTAATTACTAGTTTATGTTGGTAGTTCTTTTATAACCAATTCCTTTTGGAGAATGTGCCTGAATCTGTCTGCCTGCCTGCCTACCTTCCTTTCTTCCTACTTTTCTTTCTTCCTACTTTTCTTTTTCTTTCTTTCTTTCTTTCTTTCTTTCTTTCTTTCTTTCTTTCTTTCTTTCTCTTTCTTTCTCTCTCTCCCTCTTTCTCTCTCTCTCTCTTTCTTTTGAGACAAAATGTCCTTAAGTGGCTAAGTTGCACAGACTTGAGCTCAAACTCATAATTCTTTCCCCTCAGAGTCCCACAGTGCTGGGATTAGAGGCATCTTCCTCCATGGCTATAACAAATGCATTTTCTACTGTAATGTACAACACATATATTGTAGCAATAACTATATACTGAGTGCTAGGGTGTTTGTTTTAATTCTATATATCATCATTTTCTATAATATGTGTATACATTTAATTATGTAAAATTGTTTTCCATAAAATGATAATAAATATTGTAGGTATACATTATATATTTCAGTAGGGAATTTCATAAGGGACTTCAGTCTTCATGTATTATAATCCATATTTGATACCTTAAATACTTGAAATGCATTAAATAATTTTTATTAGATTAAATATTTTAAATAATAACTAACATCACTCAGCTCTTTGGTAACTAAACAAGGTGTATTTCACATAGGAGAAATGCAGTTGGTGGCAACAGCTTTATGCCTTTAGTTGGATCTTTTGTGAAGATATTTAAAACTTTACAATTATTTTTAAGTACTTACTGTCTTTATTAATATGTAACCTAGAAAGTACAAACATATTTTTCTTAAACATTCATTCAACTGGAAAAAATCAACCTTAGGCTCAACATTAGAGCCTTTGAAAAACAAAGAGATTTCTAGTCTATAAAGATAAAATGTAATTAGAGAAATGTATAAATAGCTACAGAGATGTGTATCATGTCCTCGCCAGGAGTATATTATGTCTGTCTATAGTGAAAGCATATGTATTTGCTTGATTTTAAAGGACTCTCAAGGAAATAACTTTTACAAGAAAAGTTTATAATATAGAGTGAACTCCTTTCTCTCAAAGCTGTATATTTAAAGTGTATATGGTTGATCTCTGCCTTTTTCTTGATATTATTTATTGTTTCTAAAAATAGTGACAATGCCCCTGAAAGCATACTTGCAGTTGTTAATCAGAATCTAATATGAAAAACACTAGCAAAAATCTGCAATGTGAGAGAAAAACTACAGAAACTTGCTATATGTATTATTTGCTTCCCAAATCATTGATTTTTTTGAATTAGAATTCTTTCCAATTTGTTTTCTAATTTGAGTTAGAAAGAACACATACACTCACATGTGCACACACACACACATAAAAAATTTAAGAAATTTACTTTGTCCTACTTTAGTAGACCCAGGCTGTGCATCTGGGACCTATTTGGAAAATTAATTAGGATTGATTATAAACTTGCTTATTTGACACAATGAAGAAATAAATTTTTTGAGATTGTATAACTGCACAATGAAGGAAAATATTAATCGTATGGCAGAAAAGTCAACCATACTTTAGAGATAAGCATAAAATAGAATGTTAATGAACTTGCAATTCATATAATAGAATGCACAAAGAATAAAACAACATCAAAGGTGTACAAAACCTGTAAAATGTTATGCCAACTTTCTAGGTTTCGCATACGTTATATTTTTATAACACCAACACAGCAGTGGTAGTTTCTGATATTAGAAAAATCCAGGGAGATAAGACCTTGACTACTGAGGTGGAACATACTGGTGCATACAGGTAATCCCAGACACTGGAGACAGGCTGACACAAGACAATCCTGGCCAAGGGTGGTGGGGGCTGAAGACAGAGCTAAGATTTGTGAGGCTAAGTTCAGTCTACAGTACCCTCCTCCACACACACCACAAATAAATTTTTGAATGGATTCAATTAATTCAACAATTTCTATTTACATGGAGATAATGAACATGAATAAGCAAAAAGTATTGGCAGACTGTAGTTAATTTACAGAATGTTGTACGTCTATAAAAATGGTGATTGTAGTGTTGGAAACATATTAACCTTCAGTGAACCTTAGGAGATTAACACAGAGCTTACTATATAATAAACCCCGCAAATATCTGTGTAGTGAAAAGTTAGAATAAACTCAAGATGTCAAATCTCTCACACTGTAACCATTACATGGAAGATGTGCTTTCTATGTAAATTCTTCATGGTCATCTCATTTAGATATAAATTTTACTGTTGAAGCACCCACTTACTTTTTCATTTAGAAAAATGAAAGCAATTTAAAATAATGGGATGATTTAGAATTGTCCTTATTATTAAAATCATGCTTATATTAACTAATAATTTTTAAATGTAAAGTCCAATTATGTTATAGCCTTCATAGAATAATATCATTGATAGAAAAAATATCATTGATAGATTTTTTTTTCTTTCACAAGTGTGTTTGTAAAACCTATTAAACATGTAATAGACCCTTAAAATAATACACTCAGGAGTAAACAATTAGTCTTGCTGATATAATTTTAAATTTCCTTAAGAATATTTACTCAATAAAAGTTAAAAAAAAAACCAAAATATCAAATATAAATTCCAGAATTTTGGAACTAGCAGACATGGACCATAAAATTGCTGTCTAGTTAATTTCAAACAGGACATAAGTGATTTGATTGTTTTATAAAAACAACTTTATTTATTATTTTATTATTAAAATTTGTGAATCCAAAAACATCAAAGAACTAAAATTTTTGTTGTCATGCCCAGCACAGCTCTCAAAGTTCCCGGGGAGAAAGATTGTCAGAGGTAGGAGAAATAAAGATAAGAAATAAGGTACAGACAGCTGAGGTCAGGTGGAGCCCTCTCTATGGATGCGAAGAAAGGAACTACTCAACCAATGCAGTGTGTTTACTTACACATCAGGCAGGTTGGTATCCTGTGACACCTCCTTTGCCTAGCAACCTATTACTTTGATTGTCTGGGGGCTTGGTGGTCTTTGGACTGAAGCAGGTTTTCACATTGCTTGCCTCCCGGGCTTTTTTCCGGACCAGGCTTGCCTTGCCACCGCCACGTGTGATCATTTCCAGCATCAGAGGCTTCTGACATGACATCTTGTTACTGAAAGTTGCAAACCATTCATTTAAAACATGGTAAAAAAAAGAAATAAATGGAAAGACATTCCACGTTCATGGATTAGAATAATTAATACTATCAAAAGGTCTGTAAACCCTAAAATACTTCAGTATAACATAATTCTTATCAAAATCACAGTTTTTTTAAATGCTTATGAAATTACAAAATACTGTAAATTTCCAAAGAAATGTAGACAAATAATGAAACAGGAAGCATATTTCCTGACTTTAAGACAAAGGTAGAAATCAATGTAGTATGGCAACAGAATAAAAGAATGATGTTGATTAATGGAATGGAATAGGGAGTTCAGAATTAATTCTAGTACTTACTTTAATCTGGTATTTCACAAGAGGCACAAGTACACTCCATCTAGAAATTACAGTCTTCTCGATTAATGGTGTTGAGAAGACAGGGTACCAACAGGCCAAAACAATAAATAAATCAATGGGATATATTAATTTGTATACTGCAATTTATATATTTATCAATATGTAATTACATTAAGTATTCCAAAAACAAATTGAAAATGCATGCAAGATTTGAATATAAGGCCCAATTCTATACATTTCTGGAAGAACAGTGAAAACTTTTCTTCATAATGGCCTTAGTGATGATTTCTTGGCTATAAAATAAAACAGACAAGCAATAAAAACAAAAACATACATAGTGCTACATCAAATTAAGATTGCACATCAAAAGAAATAGTCAAAAAGTAAAAGACAACTGAAGTAATTCTAGAAAATATGAGGAAATCATGTATCTGGTAAAGACTTATCCAAAATCCATAAGGAAGTCATACAATTTAATAGGAAAAAAACTAACAATACAATATATATAGAAAAACAAATATATACAAACAAAAGGAGGTCAATGAACCTAAAAGGACATTTCTCTAGAAGTATACAAGAGGCCGAGAGGCTGACAGATATAAAAAATGATGGTCAACATTAATCAACAGATGAATGTAAATCATAGCCACAAGGAGAGAAAAACTCATAATTCTTTGGGTGAATATTGCAAATAAAATAATAATAAGTTTTGGCAAGGATGTGGAGAAAAATAGCACTTGTACACAGTTGCGTGAACACAAACTAGTGTTCTAATTTGTCACATTGAAAAAAAAACATGGAACTTCATCAAAAAATTAAGTGCTGAGCCAGGGATATAGCTCAGCTGTAAAAGTGCCTGCCTGACAAGCACAAGATCAATGCTGGACTACATATGATCCAGCAATCATACTTTAGATGTATCCACAAAATAATTGAAATCAGGATTTGAAAAGAATATTTGCACTCCCAAGTTCAAGGCAATCACAAAGACATGGAAACCGCATGGAGTAGATAAAGAAAATGTACTTGTGCTTTTTATAACCAAGGGAAGCATAGACAGCTTTACAAAATGAAACCCCAACATTGGCTAAAGTATGGATCAGTCTGAAAGACATCCTGAGACAAATAAGCCAACCACAGAAGAAGAAATACAATATGACACCACTTATATTAGGAATCTAAACTAATCCCATGCATAAAAACACTGAATGGGTTGTTCATTACCAGCAGTTACAAGGACGGGTAATCAGAGTGGTATTAGTCAAAGGGCACTGAGGTTCTTTTTGTACAAAACAAATACTTCTTTAGATCTAGTGTACAGTACAGTGGAGGTGGTTAATTATTTTGCACTATATAAATAAAACATGAAAATTTTACATCTTTTGCTAATTGTTCTTAGAAAATAGTAGAAGGACAGATACGCTTTGAAGTGAGGATTACGTTACTGTATATAATGTTGCTTTCATAGATGTAGGTTTGTTTTTAAGCTTATCCAGACATGTGTTTTAAATATGTACAGATTTGTGGTAGGTCACTCATATTCACACCTCACACACAATGGTGGATGTACACCAACTGGAAACAAGAATAGTCATGAGAGTTAAAGAAAATGGAATAGAACTATGTATTTGTTTTGAGGAACAGATTTTTGAGGAAAATGAAAAATGCATTAACTTAGTTTACAGTGCAGAAATCTTTGGATTTCAAATTGCTTTTGTTAACTTCGCAAAATCTTTTGCTAACTTTTATATTGTAGAAATTTAGGGTAGAAAACTTACTAAATAAGTTTGTATTTCTTATTCAGGAAGATCATAGGGCAGGTACACACAGCTTTCCTCATCTCTGTCAGCTGGCAGAATAATCAATTTTTTGTTTAGAAGTATTAGAAAGTTTAATCCAAACTAAATAAAATTTTTGATCCTACATTTTTCTTGAAAGCTAATATTTTCTCATTCTAACACAAATCTCCTCTAAGGTTACAAACTTCCATTGAGGTAGAAAATTTCTTTTGCTTACATTGTATACTTCTTTCATGATCCACTATAGTCATGCTCTGAATGACTTGTAAAAAGGAATAAGAAAAGAAAACAAGTGAAATATAAAACTCTGCCTTAACCATGCAGTAATTATCAAGAATAGTTTTTATTAAACTGTGAGCAGAAGAGAATTCACATTTTTGTCCATTTATGAGAAAGACAGAAATATATTAAAGTTGCCACAGATAGAAACTATAATATGGGTTAAGAATATCTTATATATTCCAGGATTCCAGGTAAGCATACAAATAAAAATTATCATAATGAAAGGGCTAAGAAAAATCTCTTTTGACAATTTGCTGTTGGTACTTTTATTTATCATTTTCATTTGAAAAATACATACATTTCACACTACTTGAAATATGTTTCTTAGAATAATATTAAATGTGGAAATATATATGGGTGTACATGTGTGAGAATTTGATAAAACATTTCACTAAGAAATAATTTTGAATATAATTCAGCTGTTGTGTTGCATATGACTAAAGAATTACGTACATTTTAAATGTGCTACACGAAATGTGATTTTTGTGTGATAATATTGATTTCTGCATTAAATAGGACTTATAAACTCATATTACTCTTAAATATAGTATGTGTATTTTCTCTAAATTATAAAATTTAAACGGTGTTTGAAAATGTTAACAAAAATAAATGTTTTTTCTATTTTAATTTGAATGTAAATTAAAGTAGTATCTTCATTGACATCTTTGCAAATACTATATTGTATAGTATTTTGTAACTTTTTTTGTTCAACAAAAATGTAAAATTTAAATTATTTACTTGAATGCATGGACGCTACTGAAATATTCAGGGTAGAAACATATCCAGAAGCACCATTTCTAAATGAAATTAGAGGACAAGAAGTTAAAGAAAAAAACAAATTGCTTTGATTTTAAGTCTTTATTTAAAATGGAAAGGGACTGCTATTTAGAACTCTTTTCTTTTTTTTTTTTTTTTTTTTTTTTTTTTGCGGCACCAGAGATTGAACTCATGACCTTGCGCCCACAGGGCAGGCGCTTAGACCGCTGAGCTAGATCCCCAGCCCTGTTTTTGAGACAGGGTCTCACTATGCCATTCAGGCTGGCCTTGAGCTCACTTTGTAGCCCAGGCTGGTCTCGAACTCACAACGATCCACCTGTCTCAGCCTCCCAAGTGCTGGGATTACAGGCGTGAGCCACCACGCCCAGCTTAGAACTGTTTTCTACTACTGCATCTTTCCTTTCATTTGAAAAGACCTCTTATAAAAATCCAGGTATCTTGCTTTGAAGAACTGACTGTTGATACTGCAGTTGGTAATCAGATACATTAATGACTTGAATGTTTCTCAAATAATCATTTTGGCTATAAGTTAGTTTTTGCTCTAAAATGAGTGAAGACTACAAAGAGGTTTATTTTTTAGAAATAATTATCTTATTATTTAGTTATTATCTGACACTTTCTGATGATATTTTGGCATTTCCCTCAACCCACTGATGTCAAGAATCCCATATCTCCTTCAGGTTAAACTGATGATGATCACAAGCAAGAAAGATACCTCCTCAAATGTCTGCTAAGTATCTCACTAAATAGTCAATGAGAGGAGAGGGTTTAGCTTATTCAGTCAGTAGAATTATTCTTAATTTTTCTATCTTTTTATTCCTTTCCTTTCTTTTCTCTAATAATAGTCATCTTGTATTCGTGTTTTTCAATGTCTATTATGAAATAGTCACATTTATCTATGTAGAACCACTTTTTTACCAAAATAATTGATTTAATTCAATTAATATGGTGTATGTGTGTGTGTGTGTCTGTGTGTGTGTGTATTGTGTTCTTACTTTTGTATTTCCAGCAAATCTGTTAGTGTATCCTCAAGCAATATTAGATTCTTATTATCTAGATATTTTAATTCGTGAGAAACTCAGAGAGGAATTCAACTATGGTCTCACCTTTACTGTGCATTTCCTATGCCCCCACAGCTACTTTTTTACATGATTTTTATATGAAACCTCATCTAAACCTCAGAACAAACATTTAGAGAGGTATGATATACATGAATATAGAAAAGCAGAGATATATATTAACTTCCCATAAACCTTTGAATTTTCCTCAAGAATATCTAGTCACAATTCATAATCAGAATTTGGTTTGTGCTGTCACCTAAAATTCTAAATAATATTGTCATAGATTATCAAAAAATTCTCTTTCAAAGTCATTCACACAAGAATGAAATGTTTTATTGTAATAATGTTGTTAGAAGTAGTTTTAGAAAATTTGCTTTTTCACTCCAATGTATGAACAGCTTCTCAAAGATGTATTAACAATGGCAAAAATGTCTAAACAGTTATCTAACATTTACTTTGAATGCCTACCTAGAAATTTCAAAGTGATGTGCCAAAAGGAGGTCATATTCAGATCTATTTAACAGGGAATTGAATCAGTCATTTGTAATTAATTTTTATCATGGATAGAAGGAGTATACTTTTAAAAATATATTTTCTACTTTCTGGTGAGTGAAAGGGGATGAGGGAGCAGCTGTGACTTTTTCATGAAGCAAAGGCTTCTTTTATTCTACAGTGTAAACCTAATGAGAGAATTCCTTTCTCTGCAGTAGAATGAACTGAAGGCCATCATCAATTCTGTTTACTCTTGTTGCAAGTGACTCCTGTACTAGTAATTAATTCATGATATATGTTATAAATAACATTTAATGCAAAAGCAAACCATGTCCGTGTTTACTGTTTCTTTAATCTTTTGAAATATATCAACCAAATAGCTATCAACTTTGAATGTATACTTGGTTTAGTCTTATAAATGTTGCTTTCTGAATCTTTATGAGGAGAAACATGTACACTGTATGTTGAAATATAGAAGAACTTGTTACATAAAGTAAACCAGTATGAAATCTAGCCTATTATTTTTAAGATCTTTCAAGAAGAAATACTAAAGTGCATGTACTATATTTATCTGAATATCTATAATACTGTGAGGTGTTAGAAAAGATAGATTTGGCTAAATTTTAATTTGGACAGAAGCAAACAGTAGTATTACCTTAAGAATTTGGTTTGTTTTTCTCTTTCAAAACAAAAACTAAAAAGATTTGAGAGAAAGAAATATTTTACTTTGCATTCTCCTTATACTAAAAAGAATTTTTCAGGTCTTTAAAGTAGAATTATTTCTATCTTTTTCAACAAATGTATCTACTGAATTTATAAATAATAAAAGAGAATTTATAAATATTCTCCTGTTTTAATATTATATGAAAAATACCACAATATGAATTTGCTTCTCTTAAGAAACATGGTCTAAATAACTAAGAAACATAATGGTTCTAAGTTATCTGGGAAGAAAAAATACTCGAAAAAGTAAATTCATTTAACAGCATATTAGTAATTATTTGATTTCTTGCACACTAAATTTAATAGTTGACAGGTATATGCGTTTCATTAGTGGATGTTTTTAATTAGTATATTTTCACATTTCTGTGGGTTTAGAGTTTCCAAGGGAAAAAACAGCAACGTGTGTTAAGAGATGTTTAATGGTAAACTTACTCTGTTCTTTCATTTCCTCAGTGCCCTTTGGTTCCATTCTAATGAGGAGAGAACCAGACCCATTTTCTCTTTCCAGGGGCGGAGTCAGATTCTCGTATTGCTGTTGTAAGTCACTCCCACTCTGTCTCGAAGGACACTGTGCAAGTAGCTTCTATACACGTTCCATTTTTCGTATTTGCAGCCTCCTTCTATAATACAAAACCCTCATTCTGTCCTATTTATATAACAGGACGACATCTGTGATCATTGTGTTGCTCTGTGGGAGTTCGGGGTTTAGAAAATCAACACTGAGTCTATGAATGAAAAGAAAATATGCTTCCCATAATTCAGTAGTCGAGCACTCCAGGTATGTTATCTGTAAAAATAGTGCAGTGGTTCAGATGCTTCACAATTTCAGATACAACAATGCATTATGAGGAATGTTCTTCCACATCTATTCATCAAAATATGATAGTGAATATTTATCTAAATTATAAATTTGCACTTCAATTACAAATTTACGTTTTGAGCTTCAGTATATGTATACTCTTACGTAAGAAAGGTAGCACCAGCATTTTCCTGAATTCCTTGTTGATCAACTGCATAGAAGTAGGAATTGACAACAAATAGTTTATTCACTTAGAAATTAAATTTATTTTTAACAGAGATCACAGTTAATAAGCAAGTAAGTGCACTACTTCACCTTCCTGCCATTTCAACCACAAGTCAATAGGAAGAAACAGTCATCCTTGGCAAGCTCTGTTTTTGTGAACAATTTAAGATAAGTACCTGCAAACATGAAAACTAAGTCTGGATTATAATGTGGTGTTAAAGTAACCTCTCCATGGAGCCTGGGAAGTAGAATCATGCTACTCTCAATACCGAGTGCAAATGGCCAATACACTACATGGACCAGTGTAAACCATACATCACTCATTTCTTTTTATTTTAACTGCATTTGTTTGATCAAGTTGATTTCTATAAGAAATATGCAAAATATCTTCAGTTTCAGGGGACTCTCAGTGAAATTTTGAAACACATATGTATATTTATTTTTAAATATCTAAGTCATCAATATTGATTATATATCTTTTGCACACCATGTCAAATTTTGATATATTTCTACTTTGTGTGTTTTTTTCAGAATAGAATTAAAAATTTAGAGAAAAATTAAAATTCTGCAAGCCAAAAATGGGTCAAAGGAATATTTTAGGCTCTGTTCATCTGTTTTTCAAAACTAACTTTAATTTTATTATCTTCCAAAAATATAATATACTGAGATATCTCTTCATACATATTTTCAGCTGTTGGAAAGTTCAAATGACTTCAGAATCAAAATTAGATAGAACTGAGTTTTAGACCATGAATTCCTCAAACAATTGCGAAAATAAATAATCGGTCTTAAATTAGTGCAGTTTAATAGCTGGATATGATCAAAGAAGGGATGGAAAATAGGCATAAAAGACCATTTTCATTTTAGAGAAACATTTTGTACCAAAATTATATCTCCATGATGAGTGGAGGATTAACACTGTGTGTGAGGAAAGGGTCCTAAATCCAGGCAGTCACTAAAACAGTTAATAAGTCATTAAAAACAAGCCTCAGAAGAGGGTAACTACAGATGCAACTACAGATGCAACTATCTATTATGTAAGATTCTCAACACTCATGACAAAAAATGAGACATGCATAAAGAAAGTACAGACATAAACAAATAAATAATTCAAACACTACAGAAAAAAGCAGTGATGGAATTAAAGCAATACAATAAAGTACTTGTTTAGAACAAAAACAGAGGAACACAGAAGTAGAAAACAAGAAAGATATAAAACACAGCAAAAATTAAAATTATAAAAATAAAGGCAATTGTGTCATTAACATTAAATATGAATGGATTAAACAATCGAGTCAAAACACATAGATTTTAATCTCATTTTTAATGATGTAGGGCAGGAGATACATTTGAGATTAAAAAACAGAAATAGATTCAATAGTTAAAAAAAAGATATCATGCAAAAAATTATCTGCATGACAGCATAAATGATTGAAAGAAAACTGACACTGCAAAAGTTTTACTGAAGATAGAATGGCAAAAGGATAAGTTAATTTGGAAAAAATAAAAATTTTCAACACATATTCACCAAATACCACAATACCAAAATACCCGAACCAAAGTCTGACATAAATTAAAAAAAATAATAATTATAGACTTCAGTTTCCCAATAATCGAAAATCAAATTAGAGAACTTCAACATTCTGAACCACCTAGACCTAAACAATATCTGTATTATGATTTAATATGACTCAATTGTTAAAATCTGGAAAGTAAGCCTCATTAGGGAATCTTTCTGTTAACTATCTGCCACATCACTTTCTGCCTCTCAGTCTCAAGATTTACTTTATCTTCCATCTCAGCATTTCAAAGTTTATCAATCTCTATTGCAAATGATTTTTTGTAAAATAATTTATCATCATGTATATTTGAGGAGTTTATAAAATTTTGTCAATGGATTCATGATGAATGAATGAACACATCTATTAGGTTACACATGAAAAGAAGCAAAGGACTCTGCATATTCATCTTTACTCATGTCACAATTTTGTGAGTGGAAATTGCCTCTGGACAAGTAACTATCATTTGCTCTCTAAAAATAATTAGTTATTTAATTAATTGATTTAAAAATTATACCTTGTCATAGAAAAATCAATGTACAATTATGTCCAGAATGAAAAAAACACTGATGGAAAATAACGTATCTCCTGGGAAATAAGGGGGTTGCTAACAACTCAAGAATAATTAAAATTACACTAAATTATTGGCCAGGAAAAAGATGCAAAAAATTCAAGGCCCAAGAAAGATGAAATGCTTATGTTTAATTTGAAAATATTTTAAAAAATGACTTGGAATAAATACAAAACACATGTAATTAATTTGTAGGTTTAAATATAAATGATAAATTATACATAAATGCTTTGTTATTTTCAATACTAAATTTAATATTAGTTAATTTTATCTGATATTTATGTAAATGTAAATTATACTTTTAGTAGTTATTTTTCCATTTCCAGAACAAAATATCCAATGTTAGAAATTCAAAAGAGGATAGGCTTCTTTTGGCTCACAGTTTCTGTAGATTCAGTTCATGGTTGATGGTTCTAAGGGTGAAACTGCATAGTAAAGAGCATAGCAGAGGAGAACTACTCATGCTGTCATGGCTAAAAAGGAGAATGAAACAGAGAAAGAGAAAAAGAGACACAGAGAGAGAGACTTGGACAAGAATACACTCTTCTAGGTCAGATCTCCTCTAGCCAGTTTCCACCTCAGAGCAGCATGGGATCTCCATAATTCAATCAGCAAAATATAAATTTTTCTCCATAGCAGTTAGAACTTTATCCAACATATATCAAATGCAGTGCTATAAAAGAGAACTAAAAAGATTTTAAAAGATAAAGTGATTCAACAATAAAATAAAATTATAAGTCAATAACTGGAAAAATTTTCATAGTTTCATGGTCAGAAATTATAATGTGTACTATGAAATAAACTATTAATCAGAGAAAATTTAGAGAGAAAACAATAAAATACTTTGAGATAATGAAAGTAAAGACAAAATACATAACAATTTATGAGACAAAATAAAACACACTTTAGAAGAAAATGTATAATGGAAAATTTATAATAAGAAAGAAAAGAAGATCTGAAAGCAATACTCTAAGACCCTGAAAGCAGAACAAATTAAACTTATATCAAAGCAAAGGAAATAAATAATAATGACTAAAGCAGTAATTTAATAATTTACAAAATGTAAAAAACTTGGAGAAACCTAATGTAAGCAAAGCTAGTTCTCTGAAGAAAATTAACAGAATTGTCAAAATATGAGATTAAAAAAAAGAAAACAAAGATGGAAATTATTAGTTAAAATAAAGGAAAAAACGTTACTACTGACTTTGGAAGTACACAAAAATATCTATAGAGGAATGTTTTAATTAATTGTCTTCCAAAAATTACATAAAATGTATATGTATATGTACATATATATGAAAAAGTTCTAAAAAGACACAGATTATCAAAAGCAACTCACAGAGAAATACATACTATGAATTGATCTGTAGATGTGTCAATGAATGAGCAGATGAAATCAGTATTCCAAACCTTATCCACGAGAAAAATGTATGACTGACCAGATGTAATGAATAATGAAAAACTTATCCATAAAGTAAATGGCAGGTCCAGAGAGGTTCACTAATTTCTCCCAAAGATAGTTAAAAATAATTAAACAATATTATCCTTCCTTTGAAAGAAAAAGAAATAAAAAAGAACACTTCTCACCTCATTTGATGAAGTCAATATTGTCTTGAAAGCAAAATGAGAGAATTCATCACAAGAGAAGAAATTTACCAATGAATATAACACAGATTTACATAAAAATCCTGCACAAAATATCATCAAACTAGTTTCAGTGATTCTAAAAAAGTAATTTTAGGAGATTTATTCTAGGGCTACAGATTCACTCAATATTCAATTCAGTTATTGAAACAATAAAAACTGGGGAGATGGTTATAGTAAACTTTATCAAAATTAAAAAATACTCCTGTGCTTGAAAGGACACCGTCAATATTTGACAAGACGGCATAGAAAATGGGAAATAGTTTTGTGTACAATAGATTCTGTAACGAAATTTTTGCTACTGTTTAGGTATCTGGGTAGGATTGCTTATGAAATCTTACTCCCAGATGGGATTTTTAGCTCAGCCGCATAAGCACCCGCCTGGCAAACACGAACTTGTGAGTTCGATCCCAGGTTCAAAAAAAAAAAAAAGTCACTCTCCCATAGACATTAAAACCTGAGAATGCTCGAGTCCCCTATGAACACTGGTAAGTTATTTCTATTTATCCCTCACACACCACAATATACATTAAATCATATTTAGATTACTTGCAGTAATAAAATGTAAATATGAAGTAAATAGTTGTTATACTGTAATTTTTTTAAATAATAAGAAAATCTAGACATGTATTTCCATTTGTCATTTTTTGTTTGTTTGTTCAATTTTTGTTTTTTGAGACAAGGTCTCACTATGTAGTGCAGGCTGACATTAAACTCCCTATGTAGCCCAGGATGGCTCTAAACTAAGTGATCCTCCTCCCTCAGTCTTCTGAGTGCTGGGGTTACAGGAGTGCACCACCACACCAGGCTCCATTTGTCATTGTTGAAACTATGTGTGAAGAATTTGCATATGGAGGGTCAGATGTAAATGAAATATTCCAACTCAATACAAGAAACTTGACATGAAAAAAACAGGTGAAGAATCTGAATAATTACCTCTGTAGAGAAGATTTGCAAATTTTCAACAAACATACTAAACAATTCTCAACATCACTTCTCATGATGGGAATGCCAAATAAATGCACAATAATATACCATTTTTCCACCACTAAAATTACTAGAATCAAAGTCCCACATGACAAGCATTGGTGAAGGTGTGGAAAAATCAAAACCCTCATATACTGCTGATATGAATTTGAAATGCTGAATCATTTAGAAAAAATGTCTGGCAGTTTTTCCAACAAACAGAATTGTAGTATAATCTATCAATTCCACTTATATATACATACCTGAGAAACCACTGTGCGTAAAAGATTTTGTATGTGGATAGTGTTTATAACTTTATCCACAAGAGTGACAGATGTGAAAAACTCCAGGCAACAGAGGAATATATTCACCAATGTATAATCATGAAAATTATTATAGGTTAATGGATAATATATCAATCTGTTGTTTTAATTGACTAGGAACCTGTTACATGGAAAAAATGTATTTGTATGTCTTTACTGTCTATCATCTACTTATTTCTAGTTGTATACATCTATATTTCTACTTATTTTCATAATCCATCTCCCCATCAATCTCTATATTTTATTATTTGTATTAAATATGAATCATTTGCCAGGATATGATTTTCTTTGTTTTTCATATTTTTTTCTGTCTAGTTCTGTCTCTTTGTCTCTCTTTCTCAACATTTATTCTCAAGATATATGTCAACATTTTACTTAATATACAGTTGGCATTTGATTCATTAATATTATTTGCAATCCCTACCACTACATAGATGAACCTCCATTTACTTATAATTTGTTAATAGTGAATAAAGCATCCTTATTGGTATTTTTTGCTATTTAATTATTGAAATTTCTTCATTTAAAGAAATATATTTCAAAGTAATTTAAGAAAATTGTTACATATAAAAGTTGCATCACCTAAAATTGTTAGCATACATGAAATTTATTTTCTCATTTAAATAAAGATAGTCTTGATAAAGGAATAATATACACTACTTTCCAGTTTAATTGCATGTTTTGTTCAGTTAATGTGCTATTATCATCATTTTGCTACCAGCAATATTTCACTGATTTTGAATGTCAAAAAGCTAGTGTTCTCAGGATTTTCTATTAATTCCAACCTGAAATCTTTATTTCACTTTGAAAGAGAACCTGCTTTTAATGAAGAGAATATATATATTCCCAGCAATGAGGAATAGTAGACAAGATGAAAGATATTTCAAAACTTCCAAAATTTTTATTTTCCCCCTCTTTTAATTTAGCACTTTAATGAGAATCCTCAAAGAATTATTCCTACTTCATTAAGGAGTATTGGGGAAGGTATATAAAAAATGTTGTAATTGGGGACATTTTTGGAGGAACCTTGACTTTTTAAAAACATTCTAATTTAATACGTCATAGAAATTCCAAAAATCTTGAATCTAGTCGTGTTTTACCACTAATTATCTGTTAGAAGAAGTCTGCTTGTGATTTTCCTCTGACAGATTCTTTCCTTCTGTTTCTTAATTGCAAACTCTAGTGCACTAGGATAAATGTGCTTCACAAAGCTAGTTAGTATCTGTCACAAGAACTAGAGAATATGGATCACCTTCCTAGTAGAGTAGAGAACTGTGAGAAAAGAAGAAAAGATTTAACTTGTGAGAAGCCGAAGACACTCATTAATGTTTTATTCAGACAAAATACCTTCCTAGCTGTCTAAAAAGCGTGTGTTGCATAGTTATTTATTCCCTCCAAAGGGGAAAATCCAGAGAAGTTACATGACTTGACTGAATGTCAAATCAAATGACTTTATTTTTTTTGTGACAAATTGAAGACCTTTTTTTTTCTGTTGAAGAACAGTACAGAACAAACACTGATAGTCTGTATTTTTGTTTCTTTGATTTCAGATTTGACAAGGAAAAAAATCAAGAGTGAATATCAAAAATAATGACAACTCAGAAAAAAAATTACCTTTTCTAACTGTGCTTAAGATATAGTAAGGAATTCTGTTTGCAATGTTCAATTTAAACAGGTTTGTTGAACAAACACTATCTTTTGCCTATATTTAAACAAATAAGCATTCATGAATGTTTTTCCTTATCTCATTTTCTTATTAAAATACACGTCTCTGACAAGTTATTACTTATAAAGCACTCAGAATAGGATCTAATTCATGACCAGTTCTACATTAATATTAAATAAATTAAATAAATATATGAGGGCATAATGTTCTCTTTTGCTTAGAGAAGGATTACAGTCTCAGCTCCTTAAGAGCTTAAAATATGAAACAATTTATGCCAGGAATCTTCTCTTTGTGAAGTCTCTGATGAAGAATTCAAGTTCTTATATAAACATATAGATATTCCAATTATTTCTTCTTGCATCAGTTTTGTTAAATTATGTATTTCAAGAAATTATTTTCCTTTTTTAAAAAAAAACTGTGTTTGCATACATTGGTATTTTCGAAAATTTTTCCTGCTTATATATTTTATCTGCTTGTATTTGCTTACATCTCATATCTGCTTATATTTATTATTGTTTTATTTTTCTTAAACAATAGGTATTTATTTTTCAAAGCTTCTTAGGCTAAAATATCCAAGATCAAGATGATGTCACGGTGGATTTCATTCTTTTTCCTTAATGTTTACTAGTTCATTTGTATTTCTTGTGATTTTTATGTGATATCCATATGAAATTGTTTAATCTACCTCATTAGATTTCATGTACTACCATAATATTGATTTTTGCAGTAGAAAATTTACCATTTTTTTAACAAGAATGAAATAAAGATTAAAAACATTCTTACTGTGCATCAAAGGAATCTTGTGAGATGGACACATACTTCCATCTCCATTTTATAGGAAATAAAAATTTTTCACAGTTGTTAAATGACTATTCCTATGTTGAAAAATTCCATATGCTCATTTGAAGACCTTTTCTCTTAAGAGGAAAATACCTGATAAAAAAGAAAAGACTGAGTGATTATTTGCATAGCTGATTTCTGTATTCAACATTTTTACTTTATAAGTTTCCAAATACAAAGTAGAGAATAAAGGGGGGAAGAGACAACAGAGGTAGCACAGACAATTTCAATGGCAGACTTTGATCCCTTAAACAAGTATATGGAAAGAAATCAATGTTGCACTTGTGAAAAATCAGGAAATTGCCTTACCTTTCTACTTTATTTATGTTGTTTGCTTTTATAACTTACTTTGTTTTTGGTTATATTTCTGACATATGTAAAGGTTTAACAATTATCAACCCAGGCAAGTTTTTTAAATGAATATTCACTCTTGATTACCCCTCTAGTGTTGACATGGAATGAGCAGATATGATTTTAGCATTGTCTAAAAAAGATAAGGGATAATTTATTATACTTTATCAATGTCATAAATATCTAATAAATATTTCAATGTCCAACTTGCATCACTTAACATAAATTATAACTTATTTATGTCAATGTCCAAATTCAGATATCTGGGGTTTCTTTCAGTCTAAATTGTATTTTCTGTCTCTGTGAGTCTGTCTGTTTCTCTCTTTCTCTCTCATGCATGTTATATTGTCTCTCCCCTCTTCTTCTTGCACTGCTTTTTTCTTTTCTTTTTTAATCATTTTAAAAATCATGTTTATTTGAAAGACTTCATTATCTGAGTCAAGTTGGACTGTGTAAAGCTCTGTTATGTAATTATTAATTAAAGATTATTAAAAAATTCTGATATATTCACTTTGAGTTTTGTGTTTATGTGGAGAAAGGGCGGGAAACATCACATGTACCCTCATCATGTTATGTAATAACATAACTCATTTTGAAATAATAGTTTTGTTTTTCTGCTGTGTCTGCCTTGAGGCCATCTAGAAGAGTGTTAATGTATCCTTGTCATCTTTTACCTCAAGTTCCACTTTAATTTCCTTTCATTCACTTATTTAATCATTTAATGAATTTTTAAAATTTTTAATACACAGTTATTAATAGAACTTATCTAGCATTCTAGCTTTAAAAATTCCTTTCATTTCATGAATTCTTCTAAACATGGGATATTAGTTTTGAAATTTCTCTTCTATGACCATGTTCCCATCTACATTCAGAACTTTTTTCTTTTTCAATTTGTTTTTCATGAACAAAGTAGAAAAATGAGAAATGGTCTAATGTTTGTAGTGAAGACGATATGGTAGTGAGGGAAAGAAGACTAACAATTCCAGAATTAGGGTTCTCACAAAAACAAAAAAACTACTGAAAATGAAAAGAATCAGTGAAATTAAATTTAATATTTTCTGTTTAAATGTTTCAGAATAAAAGTGGAAGAATTCAACATGCAAGAAAAATTGCAAAGCAATTATAATAATTATGCAGATGCAAAAATTAATATTCTGAAAGACATCCATACACTACCTATATTAAAATTAATCTTAGAAAGAAAAATTTAATTAAAATCATTGAACATAAAATTTAAACAATACATAAAATGCAGTGCAAAATGAATTAAATTCTGGAAAACATGAAGAAGGAAATTGAGTAGTTTCTCTCATATAAGAACTCAAAATTAAGTGCAAAATGAAAGACAACCAAATAGGAATTAGGGAGATAGATTTTTCTCAAATAGGAAGGGGATCAGAAAATGGAAGGAGGAAGTAGGAAGGACAGGACAAGTGTTTGAAAAAAGAATTAAAATGTGCTATGCGTATGCACCGACTCCACACGGGTAATCATTATGTGCTACAAATCAAACATTTGCTGACAAAAAAAAAAAAAAAGAAAGAAACAGAAGGTAGGATAAGCAAAACTCAAGTTCCAATTGGAGTTCAAAAATGTGAATATGGAACAAACCAAAATGGCTCAGGAGGCAATTGCTGATTTTGTCCAGAATAAAAAGAAAAAAGGAAGCATTT
This sequence comes from Cuniculus paca, assembly GCA_004365215.1. Classification (NCBI taxonomy): domain Eukaryota; kingdom Metazoa; phylum Chordata; class Mammalia; order Rodentia; family Cuniculidae; genus Cuniculus; species Cuniculus paca. Next base: position 38,784 of record RJWT010000174.1, read on the forward strand.
TATAAAGTATATACATCTCATCTCAAAAGAAAAGACTGAATCGAATCTAGATAGAAAATTGAAAGAGAAAAAAATGAAAAAACTATAGTAGGATAATTGTTATTTGGTTTCTAGGGTTACTCTAACAAAGTATTGCAAAATGGATTGCAAACAAACAAACAAATAACAACAAAACAAAGTGTGCTTATTAAACCCCTCCTGGGAGTTTCATCTTAGGATGCTGTGGGTAACAGTTGTACCCTACCAGAGGTGTATTTCTTCGAAATCAGATAGTAAAACAATGTTGGTGTACCAGGGATTATTATATAGGACTACATTTTTGAGGAACCCACAGAGTTAGGCAGAGGTAGAATTCTGTGAAGAGCTGCACAAATCCTCAGTCTACTGAGCAGGTACCACTCTAGCCTGTCAAAGTGATGCTATATTGAGTGGACATTTGGATTTGTCTCAGTTACTGCTTATGAACTGTTGTAGAAAGAGGATGACTTCAGGCAAGGTGGCCTTTTGCAAGTAATTCAAAAACTGGGAAAGCAGACAGAAGTTTGAGGTGAACTATGACCATCTTACCCACATTTTTAGTGGCTGCCAAGTCTTTAGCTAAAGGAGGAGTGGGAAGACATCGCCTTATCTACAGCACTTCTATTTCAAAATTGCAATTTGTAAATTAGTGTTCATTGCTACTTTTAACTGATTACATATTATTTAAAAAGTTTGCTTTTAAAATAAGTTGAGAAACAATGTGTAATAAAATGAAAACAAAATATTACACTCGATATTCACATAAAATAACTTTAAAATATTCTTACAAACAATAAAAAATGAACAACTCTATGAAGATTAAAAATAAAGCCAAAAGAAATCAATATATAGCAGAACAAAGGAAGCATACAAGGCTTTATGATTTTATTAAAAACCTACAAACATAAAATAAAAAGACACATACATTAAACTTCAAAGACATGCTAGTTTTTAGCAATCAACTTTGTGAAGTGTAAAATGCCTGTAAACTTTACTGTATTGAGAAAGGCTTAGAAAAAGTTTTTTATACATTATCAAATTATAGGGTAAATTGGATAAAACATCTTTTCAAGACATTCAGCAATATCTTTCAAAATGAAAAATGCACTGTATTTTCCCTAGCATTTCTACTGTGAAGCATTCATCCTAGTAACATACTTGTATTTGGGTCCAAGAGGAAAAACAAAGAACACTAGAAAAAATTGTCTCTTGGTAAGAACAAAGTTTATTTATATGATTTTCAGTTAATTAACAATAACTTGGATATTAAAATATATTAAAAGCATAGTACCAACCCTCCATGATGAATGCATCATTATGTAATGCAAGCATGAAGTAATAGACATAAAAATGACAAAGCAAGTATTTGTACTAGTAGGAAGTACACTCTTTTCTGGTTTATATCTAAAATATTCCCCAAATTCTTGCATTTTGGGAAGATGATAGGAACATAGGGCATTACACTTGTCATTGATGTCATTCATTGATAAATTCTATTTTTGAATGTGCTGGTGGAAAGTGAGGCGTAGTTGCAAGAGAGTCACCAGTATGTGACTTGGAAAGTTTTATTCTTCTCTTCAGCCCTCCCGCACCGCTCTGCTTCCTGGCTGCCACAAAATGAGCAGATTTCCTCTGCCAGACCTTTCCACTGTACATTTCTATGTTGGAACTAGGCAATTCGGACTGAACTCACTACAAACTTGGAGCCAAGTAAGCATCTACTCCTTTACATACTGGGTCTCCTTTATTCGTGTCTCAGCAATGGGAAAATGACTAAGATCTAGTCAAAGGCTTCCTACCATTTGAAAATATGAAAATTCTTAGGAGAACATGGTCCATAGTCATATGTGTATATAGGAACTATTGTTCTAAATATGTACATTTGAACATTGATATATAGGCTTAAGTTTAAAAAAACATAGCCACAGAGAAAGCAAAAAGTGAACAATGTTCTCTTTATGATTAGCATCTTATTAGTCAGCTTTCCTAATGGTGGGATACAATGCCTGGCATATACAGCTTTAATGAGGAGAGTTTACATTAGAGGATTTAGTCTATGGTCTACAGGCTTCAAGACAGGTATATTATCATGGTGATGCTGAATCACTCAGTTCCTAGCAGCAAAGCAAGAGGACAGCACCACAGAGGAAGGAGAGAGGGACCAAATATAGAGCCCAGCTACAGCCCTGCAGGACCCTTCCAGACACACCCGGATGAGGCATTCCTGGGGGACAGTCATGCCAACCTGCTTGCCTCAATCAAGGTTAACTTGAATTTATTTCTCAAAAGATGCATTCCTTTTTTTCTGCTAGTGTTATCGAAATTATTCTTAATGAAATAAGAACTCTTTTGCTTCATTTTACAATTTATAAGTCATTTTCTGCTTTATTACCTGCAACTTTTTCATGTGTACCATATACATAGGTTTCCAGATTCTAAGTCTCCATATGGGAGGGAATATCTGACCTGACTCACAGTTGCCTCCGTTTTCTGATATCCAAGTCCTTATGAAACTTTTCCTTAGTACTTACTTTCTCAGAATGGTGAGGCTATATTAGAAATAATGGGCTGTGAATTGAAGAATTATCGCTTGAAATGTCTTTCTGGCATTGTTTTTATTTCTTTTTTCTCTCTGCCAAGGAAGAGTTGGAAGCTTCTGGCTGACAGCAAGTGTGAAGCCAAATTCAGGCATCAGCCTGAAGGAACTGAGTCCTGCCATTGACCATGTGAGTAGCGATGTGTTGGTGCACTGCAGCTGTATCACTTACAAAGACTTCGCACCAGGCTGAAAAGTCTGGAAAGGGCTCTCATTTACAACTATTTCACAGACTATGATGCAGAGAACCTAGCTAGACAGTACCCAGATTCCTAAGTCACAGAAATTATAATAATAATTAATAATAACACATTTATTGTTTTAGCCTACTAAATTCTGGAAGAGTGTGTAATAGAGGACAATAGTGAACTAATGTAGGCCACATGTGGAAAATTAATTTTTGGTCAAACTCTGATATCTTTAGGATGACATATAATCCTGGAGTATGCAAATACACTTAAAATTTCAATTAAATTTGTTATTACAATTCTGCTTATAAAGACAGTACTACAAATTTTAAAACCTGACAATATTTTCAAGGTTTAAACATTTATTCCTTATTTAGAGAGCTATTTTAATCTGCTTTGTAGTTTGTATTCTGTTCTTATGTGATAACAACTTTTCGTAATTTAGGTTCAATCAGTGATTTCCAAAGTGTGGTTGTCACATTCATACACCATCTCTGCATGGAGTATAGACCTCTAAAAACTAGTTGGCCAAATGAACTAAGAAAATACTTGAGGATGGATTGCAGTAGATGAGTTTTATGTAGGACCGGTTAAGGTGAATTGAGATTCACTAGCAGGATGGTGTAGGGTAGATTAACAGCAGACTGCATATGCAATTCCCAAAAAGTACTCAGAATGTCTGGTGCTAGCTGCCTAGAGCATTAGTACTTATCCTGTCAATGGTGTTCTGTCCCATACTTGGTATCCATAATGAGAGGGCCTTAATGGTGACATCATTGCTTTGCTTTGTTTCTTTGTGTGATGATAAATTCCAAGAACAGCTTGTATAGCATATGTACAGTGGAGTGGTTTTTATGGATGACACTAATTTGTCCAGTTCACAGAGTACCTCACACGATACTTATCCAGACACTGCAGGTGCTGTTTGTTTACGCTGTCCACTTCACCTTGCAAGAATCTTGGAAACAGAAGGGATATCTGTGGGACGTGGTGCTAAACATGATACTTTGGATCAACGGAAGAGGGGTGTCAGACTTGAAGCATGTTGGAAGTGCAAAATGTAGGGCATCATTCCAAATCTAATGAATCAGATTTAGAAGTGATGTCCAATAAGCTAGGTTTCAGTAAGTGTTCCAGGTAATACTCATGTGAAACACACCCTAAATTTCATATTCTTCTGCTGATTCTCCTTCATAATTCAGGCTTGCTGCTGTATTTAACTAGGGACAGAATGGGTAAAGAGATCTAAATGGGCTTCCCATATCTGGGGCCTTCACTGGTATGGATGGAGGACTGAAGCTATCTCTCATCAAAGGCCAAAAGTAAGTGTTCTTGAGAGAGTATCCTTTGATAACACATGGCTTACAAGACAGTGATATCGGAGATATGTAGACCATTACCAAAAGGGTGAGATTCTTTTGCTGTATTCTGTTTAAAAGAAAGTCACTAGGCCATAGGAATGAAAGGAAAGGGAAATAAAATAGGAATATACTATGGACAAAGGGAGGAAAATAGGCATGCAAAGATGAGAAGACTTGTCAAAAGGCCATCTTCAAAGATGATCTAATACAGAATATATTGTAGCAGAGGATGAAATATGTCAGGCCAGTAATGACATACTTTACTTTGTCCATATTTTGATGAGCTAGAAACCCTTAATATATGTAACTCTGTCAAATTTCAAGAAACAAGAAGTATATACTTTGGGGTCTCTGGAAGATGACCAAATTCATAAAAATGACCAAGTAAAACATGATAACAATATTTACTCAATAAAGACAATTCTTTTTATGTGAGTCAGTATGGATGATGATAATTGTATTTCAAAAGTCATTTTTAATTAATTCTCATCCTTCCTAGTAACTAACCAAGAAAATGATGTCTATTCTTCACTCCCACACTTGAAGATTTAGTTGTTGCAATTCTACTGTGCTGGTAGTTTTACAAGGATTCAATGCTGCATTCTGATCAAAGATTCACGAAGAGAAGCTATGGTTCTGTTTTAAACTTTTTTTTTCTAAATTTTTGAAGAAATATTAAACATGATTATTTTTATTTTCTTTATATTTTTCATGTATTTTGTGATTTATGGAAATTTTTGAATATTTGTCCTGATGTATATTTTTTCTGCAAATGATATTGAATATACTACTCTGCAATAAGAAGGACAAACTTGAATCACTTGTAAGAAAAAGAATGCAGCTAGCTTGAAAAAATTTTATTTTAAATCTTTGTTTTCATTGTGTTCACCAAAAACAATCACAGCTCTATAGGCTTAGAAAAGTAGCAGAAATTTTAGAGAAAGTTAAGAAATGGATGTATAGTTAAGGCATCAATTTATTTATTTATTGCTTAGGTTCTAGCAATAAAATGGCTTCCTCTGAAAACAGTTTTAAAAGATTATTCAATGTTATTAAATTTAAATACATTTTTTAATTTCATAAGATGTTTTAATATATAATGAGTACTACTTAATCTTTTGACAATTCCCAAATAATCATAAATCAGAGTTTTATATTTGGCCTAAGAATAACAAAGAGCCCTTATAATCTTTCTACACTGAAATAACAATAATAAAACATTTTATTAAGTTTTAATTTTTTTATGAAAAACTTATTGATGTCTTAGTTTCAAAAGCTGTAAGTTCATATCAGTCATTCACAACGTTGGTCTATTGTCAACACGATTATGTATCACTTCTCATTACCAATTTTACAATCTGTAAATAGTTCTTCACTTACAGGCAATAGTTTTCTCAACTATGAACAGCCCAGAAATCCCTCAGCAAAAAAGTAAAACTAAACCTGATATCCTTAATCTACTGCATTGCTAAACTAAAAGAAAAAGCAATACTTATGTGTGTTTTGTTGACACATAAAACATTCTAGAAGTACTTCTGATAATACACTACTTTTGTGTAGATTAACGTAATTTTTCTAAAAAGTATTTTCCTTGAAAAAGAATTAGGGACTAGAATTCATAATGTGAGCAATTTTCAAATCTCCTTTAACACTAACATTTACAAATATTTGGTTCATAGTAACAATTTCAATATTTTCTTTTTCTTTCGAATGCTTATCTACACAGCCTAAAATCTAAACAAATTCTTTTTTTTTAAAGACTTTATAAAAAGTCTATTTTTGGAAGTTTAATTAAAGAGAATAAAGTTCTTGCTTCCTTACCTTTCATACTTTCACTTTATTTCCTATGTGTATACGTCTGTGCATGTTTATATATTGATATATTTTTATAAATGACATATAAATGCATTTACATGTTTTTGAGATATATGCACACTTATTTAAAAGTTATATGCATCTCTTATATATAATATTTATAAAATACAAATGAATATAAATTTTTATAAGTAAAGTACGTGTCTTGGTTATGTATCTCTTGTTGAGACAAATACTCAACACCCAAAATTAAAAGGGGAAAGCTTTATTTAGCTCACAGTTTGTACAGGTTTCTGTCCATAACTGGCTGGCTCCAAGGCAAGGGGGCACATGGCAGAGGGGCAACAGTTCATGGCAGCAGAAGACAGCAAAAGCAATAAGAAAGAGCAAGACAAGCTTCTTTCTGTCCCTTACATTGTATCCAGTCTACCAGGATTAGGGAAGCATAAATCAAATCAGCGGACTTATCCAGCAATCATCCACCTTAATACCAACACCCTTAATCACAGCATTGTACTAGGAATCAATCACACACTCTAAATTTAGCCTCCTCTGAAAAAGCTCTTCTTCATGACTGCAAAAAGCTTGGGACAACATCTAGATACAAACCATAACAGTATGTAGGCAAACATTTTTTATATTCTAAGTATTTACAAAAAACACATTGAGAAGGAAACACACACACACACACACGAAGGCATACTGTGCCAATCATGACATCCCTTGGTAATTTATTTCGCCATATGGCGCAAATTAAGCAGAGATGGAACAAAGAATGAATGCAGTCAGTGTACTGTTTAAACGTGTGTATTTTTCAGATCCAGTTGATACAATTTCTTTGAACGTGCTTTATCTCTTCTCTTGACTTTAGTATATTCTTACCGCTTAATTCAGAAAAATTTACACCATCTATTAAATATATGGAAAAATAAAAAGCATGGCATTCTAAACCAATTTAGTAACTAAAGAACACATGTATTGTTTGCATGAGTATTTTACTTTGCTTGTTTGAAAAAACACACAAATTGTAAATTGAAATAATTTTCTTCTAAAGTTGTTAAGAAGCATCTTCTGGAAGTATCTGCCACAGTTATTTTAGAAAGACAAAAAAAGGTAAACATAAGATTTTATTTTTAATTCACCAACTACTTGTGTTTGTGTTTCTGTGCTTGTATGTATCACAAGGAGTTTATGTTACCCCGATCCTTTGATAACAATACTATTTCTCTAAAAACACTTGGCTTATTACTCATTTTGCTTTCTCTCTGTTTTTATCCAAATTCCTTTTTTCTTCTTATTTGTATTTCTGCTGAGAATAAAAATAGTTTATGTGCTTTTAGAAGAGAGGAGGGTCGCTTTAAATAGACTCATGTATTAAACTGTATTCCTTTTGCCCATTATTTCACTACTGGAATAAGTTGACTAAAAGCAGATTTTAAAAAAGCCCAGAAGAACTGGAAATGGAAATCAAAAATAGAATTGGGGACTAGAAATTGAGAGCTGCAGAGAATCTTAAGTAGAAGAGAACCATAAAGATGGAAAACAACCAAGACCAGACCTTCTAAGAATTTTTCTTCTCTTCTACTATACATCACAGTAAGTAGGGAAATGTACACAGTTAACTGAACAACAGTGAATAGAGAAGCAAGATTTCCCTGTAAATGTGTGCTTGAAGCTGGTGTGGTAGTAACAGGAAAGTTTAAAGTATTCTTAAGAACAAGGAAATACTTTGTGGATTGGTTGGCAAGTTGTAAAAAAAGGATTTGTTTGATTATGAAATGAGTTTTGGTCTCCATGTATCTGCATGTGTGTTTAAAGCTGTCTACAATTTAAAGTTATCTCCAGGTTGAAGAGAGAAGAGAGGAATGAAAAAAAAAAAAGAAAAGAATCAAGATATACATGTACAAGTACAAACTCCCTGTGATAAATGTTTTCATTATGTATATCTAAATGGTACCCAGAAAATAAAAAGTAAAGAAAATTAAAGTTATCTCCAAAGCAATCAGAAAGAAATATGTGTAGTTTTTGGCTTTCACTTATATTCCCTTAACTCCCTAACTTTTTAAAGAGTAGAAAAAATATTTCACAATTAAAGTTTTCTTAAGACAACCTGCTTAAAATTTTGTCTCAATAATCACTATATAGCAAGACATATTTTAATATGCTTGAAATATAGAGAACTAACTTCACTTTGCTCAAGTGATCATGAAAATGTCCTTGATTTTAAGGAATGACAAAATTAAATTACAAAATCAATTTAATTTATGAAAAAAAATTGAAAACAGATATATAGAAATATTGTTGGTGGGCAGATAGATCAGACTCTTTTTTTAGGAAAAAAGAACCATTTGGGTTTCAAATAATTGGTTTATTATAGTGGCCACACTTTAAGTATTTGTAGCAAGCAGTGGAAATTCTATACAAATCAGCAGTTTCAGGCAGTTGAGAAGAAATCATGGATAGGAAAAAGAGATTAAGAGAACACTGGATAAACATCTAGAATCTGCAAAGTTTAACAGGAAATCACAATTTTCATGGTGCAATCACTCTTTTTCTCATCATGCCCAAAGAGTCATGCAAGAGTATTTTGTCACAAATTGAAGTAAAATCAACCAAGAGCCAATCTGAGAAAAACAAAATCCAGCATAGACATATTGTTGCAACATAGAAGCATAAAATAGCTTTTCACATGCTCTGACCATCCATGTCAAATGTCACATGTATCACTACATAAGCTATTCAAAATCTAAATGACAGGTTATAGGATATATAGCTTAGTATTTTTAAGTCAGTTTTTCAGTTTCATTTTCTTCTGACTAAAAGACAAAAAACTCAATATTGGCAAAAACTTGAAGAACTAAATATAATCTAAAGCATAATCATATTGATAGAGCTTAAGTACAAGAAGAATCATCATGAACATTGAAATATGACACAAAAATATATTTAGAGTTTTGCATATTAAACACAATTGCATTTTTCTTAAAAATAGAAAAACAGTATCTTCTCCTAAGGACATATTTGTTTAATTTGCTTCAAATTTTCAATATTTTCATTATATGAGGCTTTTCTCAGAAAAGCAACAAATAAAATAAAGACAATGAAAACTGAATCTTCTACCTATACATCTCCTGAGACAAGTATAAAGAATGGTATTTAAATTAATAAAAACAGTTTACTGGCAACACTTACAATTTTGGGAAATATTTTTCATTGGTAAGATGGTTCACTACAGCATGAATTGTACAGTGCATGGTGTCAATTGTACAGTGCATGTCAGAAATATACAGCATATATTTTTATTACCATAGAGAAAGGTTGAATTTTAGCAGACATTTCATATTAAATGCATTTAAATTCTTATATTCTATTTTTCTTTTCTATTGTTGCATTCTTGACTATTTAATTTTTTCCTATCCACAATACAGAACTATGAATTAAGCTTTTGAATTTTGTGTATAAAAGGCTGTATTTCTTGCCCACAGTTTCAAATTCTTCCACAGATGCACCATTCACAAACAGAGAAAGTACACTTAGTAATATCCAGAGATGAGACTTATTATCGAATCTTTTCTTAATATGTTGATTCTAATGAAGATATAAAATGTGCTGAAATATTTATTTTAAATATTTAGTGTTTTGGGAAAAAATATTTAAAATTGTACCATAGTGTGTGACCAGGGTAAAACAGTATCAGTACTATGTGGAAAGGATTTCTACAAAAATCTCCAAAAAATGTTTTATAAATTCTATAAACTTTATTCTTTCCATTTTAGCTACATAAGTTCATTTTGTAGGTACATAAGTTTATTTTGTAGTTTGTTTTAGGGGAAAAAAGCCTATAAAGTTTACAAGAAAATTGAATTAAAGACACACTAAAATGTAATAAAGTTCTACCATATCTTAGTCAATTCTATCAGAAGTTCTGGAATTAAAATGACCCTTCACATTTCTCTGACTGTGTAAAAATATGTCCAGAACTTTATATTCCTAGCTAGAATAAGTATTTCGCATGAGCAGTCCCCAGAAAGTTGAAAGAATCTTGAGAAATGCAGCCATGTTTTGCTTAATAAAATCCACACCAATAGTGTTATCTGAGAACTGTGAAATGCCTGCCCCTTCATCAGGGCCTTGGACTAGGACTTGAATGGTGAATATTAGCAAAGTGCTCAAACACCCACTATTACATCAAAAATGGTTGATTGAGATAGAATGTATGTGTGTGACCCACAAAGTCATACACTGAAACTCAGTACATCCATATTATGATATCACGAGATGAGGCCCTAGGAAGTCAATTGTGCTTTGGATAAGGCCATGAAACCCTCTTGAATAGAGTTTGGGCCTTTGCAAAAATTATACTAAAGTATGTTGTTGTCTCCTCTTCCTCAAGTGAGCATAAAGTGAAAATCACCTGAAAGAGGATCCCTACCAGTGCCTGACTGTTCAGGCAACCTGATCTCAGACCTTGCCTCCAGAAATATAAGAAATAAATGTTTGTTGTTTATAAGCCACACTGTGTATTGTACCTTGTGATAGAATTCTGCACTAATATATCAATTTATATTTCTTTCTTGACCCATTAAAACATACAGATAAATACACAATCATAAGATGCAGTGGTTTTATCTAACCATGTAACTCCCACAACTAAAATGTCCACAGATTGCACTGGTTTTATTCCTACATTATGTTGCTTGAATGTACTGGCCCTCCAGAATCCATGAGTATTAAAATTTGTGTTATGATGAGTTTTTCATCCAGATTCCTTTTTGGGACCTCACAATACTTGGAAAAGTGTTCTTCAGGGTCTTTATCTGCAATGCTGCCTCATTTTAGTTCTGAGTCCTCTGCATTTTTGATCTACTTAGCCGTAAAAGTCTAATTGCAAACCCTGGTCTCGGGAATAGTTAGGATTTGTCATAATATCTTCCAAATCTTCCAGAAAGACCCATTATTCTTCATTATTTGATATTTAAAAACATTCCTTACAAAGGAAGAAACTTCTACTTACAAATGTGGGGAGTCTAATTAATTCCCTTTACACATTATGTAGTATTCCACTCATGAAAATAAATATAATAAACTCTAGACTCTCATATCTGACAAGTAAACTAGAATCCTGCTAAATGTTAACAAGTGGTTCAATATGTGTAATTGCACATAATTTTATTATCAGTTTTACCAATATAAAAGACAAGTGGCATGCAAATTAAATGTAATAAGAGAATATTATATACAATACACGACAATAATTTCAATATAGGGCAAAAATTATCACAACATGCTTTTGCTGATTTTGTTTTTAGTGAAACATCGTTGCAATTAACAAATGAGTACAAATCCAATATTGATGTTGCTGGATATTTTCATTTACATCAATTACTAATTTGAAACTGAAACTGTGAAGACTTCACTTGCAAATTTACTCATCCAAAAATGAAATCAGGAACTTCTATCCCAAGTTAGAAAATAGTTTCACATACTGGATATGCCTGTAATGGTGTCTTTTATGTGTCCCATTGTCTCGGTTATGGTGCCTAATTGTTTTGTTATGCTATCAAAGTTTTTCAGATGTAATGAAAAGTTAAATCAGTATACTTTGACAAGGAGCTCCCTCTCCATGATGTAAGCAGTATGTATCCCATAAATTGAAGATGAATATCCAGCCTATCAGGCTATGCTACATATGTTGGATTTTACAGTTGTAAGGGATTATTCTTTAAAAACTTCTTTCTCACCCTCTTTGTGTGCAAGTCTACTTTACTTTGTGTGTACGCCTAAATCCAATATATAACATTTTATGCAGTGAATTTTCTCAAAGAACTTTTCAATTTTGTGATATTTAAGTGTAATGACTGTAAGTATATGTAATAAATATAATGCACATATTCTTCATAAGATGAATAAAACAAAACAACCAATAGCAATAAAACTTAGCTTATGTTCCTCATTAATTCTGATAATATAAGTAAGATAATCATTGCTGTTTTCAAGCTTCCAAGTTATACCTGTTAAACAAGATAAAAATAATGAAATTCTAGATATTTATTTTATAACAAAGATTCTTCATTATTTTTCAGGTCCCAAATGAAAGGTTTAACTTGAATTATAGAACTCTTACAAATTTTAATAATCTATACTATATAAATTATTGGATATTTCATGTTAATAATTATATTCTTGGATATGGTACATTTAAAGATATTTATAGATATATTATATATATTTTTATATATTCTCTTGTTTATAACTTAAAATTGCATTTAATTCTAATCTCCTCATTTTGTAGCTATATTATATAACCAAACTGAGCCAAATACTGTGATTTTTATATTTTAATATTTATTCTACAAAACATCCAGTTTCTAGATCAATTTTAGCCAAAGGATGTTTACCTTAATAATTATATTTGTTTATTTTGCTATGCTCTGCTTCCTTCTACCTTTTTGTTAATGGATAATTGGTCTGCCAGATTTGCAGATGATATAATTCATTGTAAATAAAATGCCAATAGAAATAATTATCATGAATGCTACGACTTACAGTTACATATGGCCTTATATTAGTTGGATAATTATGAAGTTTGCATATAAACTTTTTTAGTGTTAATTAGAAAGCAAGTAGCTCTAAATGGAAAAGAGAAATGGTTAAGTATCCATTTTAAATGCTGACAGTATGTTAGCAAAGATTTCAATAAAATGTTTTTTAACAAAAGAATTGTGAGAACGTGTGGTGTACATAATTAAAACTGAGATGTATAGGGTTAAACAGGAGTTCATTGTGTGAAATTAGACTCTTTCTTCGTATAGCTCTTCATCTGCTAATTCTTTAGAACTCAAATGTATGACAAGTGTAGTGCTCAGTATGCATAGGGTGGAAACCACAATTACACCAGTGTGTTCACTTCATATGTATATAATTGATACGTTTAATTTAAATGTGATACAAAAATCTGTTAATATTAGCCATAGCAATCAAGAGTCTTTAGCAAGTTTTAAGTTATTAGTTGGTGACTAAACTAGATTTTATTTATCCACATAAATTGTAAATTATAATTTTGATGTACAATTGGAAGCCAAGTTAATTTAAATTTAAATTGATGGAAAGGAACTTAAAAAGAAAATATTCTTATGTAAAATTCATCATATATACACATATAGAGAGAGAAAGAGAAAAGGTGTAGACCATATTGACCACCTTTATTCTTTGATACAACAAGATTATATTTTTGTTAATAAAGCTTTCGAAGGGAGCAACTTACATCATTTTCCTACTAAGAAAATGTCTTGTGGTGGTTAATTTATGCTTTGTTGTGTCAAGCTGATTGACTTGGGGGCAATCCAAAGGCTTGGTGAGGTACACTTGTGTGTATATTTCTGGGTGTTGATGGGTAGCAGTCACCTTTCTTTCCTCTCTAGCACTATTCCCCTTTTCTGCTTCCTGTCTTCCATGAACCAAGCAGCTTTTTGTGCTTTGTTGACTTTGGTTTTGTTTGAAAACCAGCGTTGGATTGATTGCCTGCCTGGGAGCCAACCAACTATGGACTGAATGAACTAAAACTGGGAACCAAATTAAATTCTAGCTTCAAGTACTATATTCCAATGACAGGAAAGCTAACTAATACAAAAACTGATACCATGAGGGAGTTCATTGTTATGACTGTACCTGGTCATGTTGTTTAGAAACATTTGGAACTGATTTGCAGAAGTAGTTCGGAAAGGTTTGGAGATGAAAGCTAGAGAGAGCTTAGCATGCTCTAAGTCTTACAGGCAATACTGGTTGGAGTTTCAAAGAAGACTATACAATGTTGATAGGAATGTAGTCAGAGGTTTCAGCGAGAGGGCAAATGTGTTATATGCTGGCAAAAAGTCCAAACTTTGTTCATATCCTAATTATAGTCCCATGCAATATGTGCTATTAGTCTCATATTGTATGGGACTATAATTAAGGATAGTGACTAATTGATCTGGCAGAAAAAATTTCAAAGCAATTAAACATTCAGACTGTTGTAAGCTTAACACAGATTACTTTTAGGCAGATTTATAGTGAGAATTTAGGGCAAAAAACAAAACGAAAAGCTGAAAAATTCAAATTTTGGCCTAAAAGGAGCCAAATTTAAACTTAGGGCCAAAGAAGTGTGTTCATTGAAGAGATTAACTGAAAAGAAAGTACATTCTACAGAGATAAGAATGATGCCATGAGGGTCTCTCAAAAATCAGCAAGACCCCACTATTAGAAGATTAAAGGTGCAAAAATAGCAAACATTCATTGAAGGAGAATGTTTTGGCACCCTTGTTCAAAAAAGACTCTAAAAAATTGATTCTTTGGGATTTATTTCACCATGCTTAGCAATCCAGGCATTAGAGGCCACTTTAAACATGGTCCAAGGGGCCCCGGCAACCATTTTTTATAGCACTTTTGTTGTGTAGTTCATGTGACATTGGTTGTAGCAACATACAAGTTCAGGTGTTATCAGCTCAGGCAGACTTCCTACCACATTTAGACCAAGACCTGGCACCACAGGCAAGAAGTTCCTGAGATGGCAGTACCTGAAACTGTGGAAATGAAGTCCAGAGCTCAGAGCGGACCCCAGGAATTTAGAGATGTCAGCAACAGGAAATAAGTGCTAAGAAAAGGTTTCGGCCCAAAAGATGTTATGTGAGCTGCATGCCATAGAGGATTTGAGACATGAACCCTTTGGAAATCACATCTCACCATTGTGTGCCCTTCATGCAGAATGGGGAGCTATAAAATTGAATGTTTGTCCTGCTAAGTTTCACTCTTGTTTTGGTTTTGCTGCTTTCTATCCCAATAATTCTCTCATTTAGAATGGGAATGATTACCTCCTGACTTTGTATCTTTGGATAATCTAACATTATATATTATATATATATATATATTATAATTCATACAATTCACTATATATATTATACATTCACTATATATATTATAATTCATACAATTTCTTAGTTATTTTTGTTCAATATGAACATCGGGTACTCTTATAAATTTCACTCTTATTCCATTACCAAATGAAATGACTTTTTCATTACTTATCTTTTAGCTAAATCTTAAGTGACTAAAATCAAATCACATTATATCACCTGAAAATTTTGAGAGAATCCCATTTTATCAGTCTAGAAAAGCCACAATTACACATTTATTGAAGTATAAGAAAACTATAATAGAATGTTCTTAAGTTTGTAAACCAGATTTAGCACTGGGAATCAAACACTCAAAAGGAAAAACATTTAGTAAATCATAGAAGACATAGCTGCTAAAAATAAGACAATGATCATAAAATATTCAATTCTAATTAAAATCCAGTAATGGTCATTTATTATCTTCACTGTACTTTATCTTGTGGATAAGACAATAATATGATCCAGCTCAAAATTTCTGTATTTTTAAATTCATTCTCTTAAAGTTACCTGAGTAATTGCTCATTGCAACAAAACTCTGAGCAGTATCTTCTTTCATCTTTACTTGACTTAGCGTTGTTACATTGCAAGTGTGCAATATTGTTCTTTGCAATATCTTTGCTACTGTTAGCATCTAAAATATTATCAAAATAACAGTATGATAGTAATTTAGCAAATTTGAAATGCTTCATAGAAAATGTACATTCTATCTTACCAGTATTTTCTCCTTTTGGAGGTTCCGATAATAATCACTAAGACTGATGTAACTTCAACAAAAGGAAGAAATGGGATGAGAGTGATCCGATGAATTGGTTATATGTAAAACAGTCTATGTTTAGTATTGACATCATTTTGCCAGTCTTCCTAATTGAACAGCCCAATGCAAGGCAGTTGTTCTCCTTATGAATCTCAATCACATCTTATAACATGTAGGCCACAAATCTTGTAACCTACTTTTCAGTAGACATGTGACTGTTTCTGTTTCTGTCACTAGGATGGAAGCTCTCAGATACTAGATGTTAGTTTAACTCATTTGTCCTCAATATTTTGTACAGTTTCTGATTCATGGTAAATAATCACATAATGTATTTGTTATTTTCAATTATTGCAACTGCATTTATTATTTAGTAATAAATAGCTATGCAAAAATGACTAGAGACATATGTATTATGAATTAAAATTACTTTGTAATACAGGAGATTTTTAATATAAGTTTTTAAAAGTAAAGGAGCCATACTATTGGCCAACATTTGTTAGCTATGTGACTGTGCACTGGCTTAATTTTCTGCAATTTCCTTGTCTGTCTGTAAAATGAGATGCTTCAACTACACCTTCCTGGGACTAAGTAAACTTGTACTTCCTTAATTGTAATGGAAAAGATGCATTGTAGAGTTGCTTGATTTCCATATTTTGATCATATACTTATGAAATAATCATATTTACTGCATTTCATTTTTCCCAAAATAAATCATAAAATACATTTAAATCATATGTGTTAGTCCGTTTTCCTTTGCTGAGACAGAATATCTAACACTAACAACATGAAAATAAATATGCTTAATTTGGATCACTTTCTCAGAGTACTGAGTCTCTATACGTGCATTTCTCAATAAAAATGTGTACTTTTTTTCTGAATTCTTATTTAAAATAAGGAGAATGGGAAAATATCCTTTCTGCTTAATCTCCAGAAAAAATAACCCTATGAACCACGAACTATGTTTGGTGAAACTCATACTCAGCAAAGTTCTTCTTGAGGTGCAGCATAGTCTGCATTTAGAATATTGTATTTATTTTAATATAATGAGTAAATTTGTATATTTTCTCCAAATAACTGTATGTTTTTAAATTCATGTATAGGTATAGGTAACATGTATAGGTAACATGTACAAGCCACTTGTGATTTGTTGATGATCATCAAAAGTGTTTAGCATCAAACATAATATTTAATTTCCTTAAGAAACTAAACGATAGGTACTATTATCTTCTTCACTTGATATGTGGAGAAGGCAGGTGATTTGCCAGGCTTTGGCATGGCTGGCTGTTAAATACTCGAATATGAATTTTGATGATTTTGCTGTTGCCTGTGAAACAATTCACTTACACTACTCCAATTATCTGACTCATAACTTAGCAATGTTGTGTGAGGTCATAGATGGTCACACAAGACTGTCTTCCAGTCACCTGGCACTTTGCTTCCCCACATGTCCTGTGCATGCAGCCTATTGACTCTAAAAGATGTTTGTCTTCAAGATATTTCTATTATCTGCAATATCTACTTTTTCTTCTATCTTTTTCATTGGACAATTTCAGTTTAATTTTAGCTTTTAAATCAGATATTTAACTGCACTTTAAATTTTGGAGTAGTTGTATATTTTCAAGGAGAGAAAAAGACAGTATGAAGAGTTTGTGTACTCCACATCCAGTTTGCAAGCTGTCATCCTCTAAAACTCTGTTGTGCATTTGTCACAGCAAACTGACTAGAGGCAATACCGTATGACCTGAAATTTATCCTTTGTTCAGATTTTCTTAGTTATATTTGATGTACTTTTCTGCTCCATCAGTACTACCACAATGGGCCCCTCCATTTTCTTTTTTGTTTCCAGTACTGGAGATTCCACTTGGGGTCTCCAAACTGAGCCCTTTATTTTCACACAGTGTCTTGCTAAGACCCTATGTTGTCCAGGCTGTGTTTCCACTCACCATTTTCCTGCCCCAGCTTAAAAGAGTGCAGGAATTCTCAGCATGTGCCACCATATACACATTGCATTATATTTAGTAATGGCACCTATTTTGGCCCTTTATCTGTGACAGTTTCTCAATTTTTTATTGTGTTTGATAATATTGCCCTTTTTAAAGACCAGTGGTTCAGGTATATTTTAGAACAGCTATTGCTTTTTGTTTGTTTGTTTGTTTTTCTGATTCTTTCCTCTTGGTTAGACGGGGGTAGTGAGATTTGTAGAAGAAAACCACAAAGTTGAAGTATGGCATAGAATATTTATATACTTATTTGTCATTCTTTGTTGATTATGAATAATGCAAAAGAACCACTTATGTGTAATTTTATTCAGATTTAGATATATTCTCATCATTGGTTTAGAGAATTACCATTACTTGTGTACATGTACATAATATTTTTCCAAATAAGTGTGAGTACAGTATTTATCTTATATATAGATAGTATTCTGATCATATCCCTAGCCAAACATTTGCCTCAAACAATAATTTTCTTTCAGGATTTCCTGAATCAGATAATCTGATTCTTTATCAACATTCTAACTCATGGCTATAGCTGGACATAGATTGATAAGGGATATCATTTTTATTTGGTAAGTTACCAGAAAAGAAAATCTTAGCCTGGCCTGATGGCCTACGCCTGTAATCCCAGCACTCGGGAGGCTGAGACAGGAGGATCGTTGTGAGTTTGAGACCAGCCTGGGCTACAAAGTGAGCTCAAGACAAAGCTGAATGGCATAGCGAGACACTGTCTAAAAAAAAGACAAGGGCCGGGGATTTAGCTCAGTGGCCTTAGCGCCTGCCTGGCAAGCGTGAGGTTGTGAGTTTGTTCCCCGGTGCTGCAAAAAAAAAAAAGAAAGAAAATCTTTATAAATTACTTTGCAGCTCAGCATATATTTCAGAAGAGGAAGGAAGGAAAGACAAAAAAGTCCACATCGCATATTTTTCAAGAATAGAAAAACACTTAATGTTAAGTAGAAATAGAATACCATTTTATTTCTTTAATCAATTTCTTCCTCCCATCAAGAGAACTTAATTATATAAATTTCACTTTAACAAGTACCTAACATTTTCTGACAGTGTCATTATTCCTAAGTTAAGCTATTCAAAAAGTTCACTTGCTTTTCTATGCTAACACTTTGGGAAACAGTTTATATGCTGTGTTAATATTTATGCATGCATTGAGTTCAATCAATGTTCACTTCCTTAAAAATCAGAGCTGGTGTTTAAACTGTACAGGCTACTGTAATATATCTTTCCTTAGACATAATACTTCTAATCTCTGGGTTTGGAAAGAATTTTCTTGACAGTTCATTGGTGTTCCTCCCACACATGCAAAGCAAAGCCTGGAAATTTTTTTTTCACATTTCCATTATAATGAAATGGAAAACCAATACTGAAAAAGGTCATCATTTAAATAAGGATTTACCCTTTCAAGTAGCAACAAAAATAGTTTTCAAATTTTGAAGCAAATATATCTATAATGGTGGCAACTGTTACAAATTGCCCCAGGATGGATCCTGAAAGGGGTTAGCAGAATCAGCAGTATAGGAGAAATTTTAAAGCAGACTAGCAATTCTCATTCATTTTAAAGAATATAAACAGAAATTTTGATCATGTAACAAAGGCATCAGAAAAATACCATCTTATCAAAGGTAAATAAGAGACACAGCTGCTTTCAAAAAGACAATATTTTGTATTGACCAATGAATACATAATGGTCTTCATTTTTGTGTATTAATGTTTCTGTTTTTTTCTAATGTGTCAGATCAGTGGAACTACATATTATGTAACTATTAGCTCAAATTAATTTTTAAATAAAAGCAATATTCTTTTCCTGTTCCTTTTTTGGTGACAGTTTAATAATCTTGGCACCTCTTAATGTTTTAAAAAAAATTCTTGCAGTTATCCACATAATCCTAATATCCCTTTTGATATTCTAATTGATTTGACAAGTATTAAGACTTTATTTACTATTCTACTATTTGGTACCTGTTTTGGCTACTTGTCTCTCGTTGAGACAAAAATACCTGATGCTCAAAGTGAAGGAAGAAGAGGTTTATTGCTTACAGTTTTGTGGATTTAAGTCCGTACTTAGTTGGTTCCAAGGCAGGGTGACATGGCTGAGGGGCAGCCATTCATGGTGGCTGCAAGTGGCAAGTGTGAACCTACCCAAAAGAGAGGAAAACACACATCCTTCTCGACCTTACATTGTGTGTTGGCTCCATCACTAGGCGGGTTCAGTACTCACATGCCAATCCCAGCACTAAACAATGAGTCAATCACTAATGCTAGATTTAGCCATTTCCATGACTACATGAGGCTTGGGGGGGCCACCTAGATACAAACAATAATAGTACCTAATATTTTACACATTTTTATACAGCACTACATTAAAGAATAAAGATTTTGACACAGTAGTACATTAAAAGATAAAGAGATATCTTTACCCTAATTATTCTATTAATTTAACTAATATATTTATCATCTGTTTTGGTTGAATTGAATTTGTTAAAGTTCTCCAAATTTCCTGGCTTTTATGATGTGTCAGCCTGCTCTCATGTTGCCAAGTGTACTTCCTACTTTTACTATGCTCAAACTCACTTTGCAGAGCACATCTTTTTCCCTACCTTTAATAAATGTAAAACCTCATTTCCTTCTGTGTTTATATAAACAAATTATTTTTTCAGGACAGAAATAACCAACAAACCACCTTAAAAGGCCAGTTCTTCACCCCAAAACCTGGTAACATATTTGCTAGACTCAAACAGGAGTTGTTTGTTTGTTTTGCTTTTGTTTTATTCTTCCACCTAGATAGTGAGCCATGGACGCTTCAATGTAGATGGAGAGCACATAATAGGCAGGGCCAACAGCCCTTTCAGAGGTAAGTACCATATGAAGATGAAGACCCCCACTCCTTTGGCACTCCATAATGAATAATGGGGATATAAGTCTCTTGAGAGGCATGATACAGGAGATTAGGATGGGACAAACTGACTGGGGAATTGGGTATGATCTGTGAATTGCAAAATTCCAAGATGCATGTACAGGACAGTCCCCAGAATCCTACATATGTAACCAATAAGTTTTCAGTAGGGCAGAGTAGCTCTGACACCACTGAGGCAAAAGGCCGATCACCACTGAGCTCTTCACCACTGTGCTCTGCCTCTCATTAGTGTGCTTTCATTCTACAGAGTGCACTTTTTCCTGTACTTATCCCAAAACTGGTCTGCAGAGCATGCTTCTTTTCCAACCTTTAATAAATACAAAAACTTGCTCAAAAAAAGATTTATTTGTTCCATTTACTTTTAGTGTTTTTATTCAATATCCTATGTTAATTGTGGTATTTAATTTATCAATGTCTTCAGCATTCATTTATATCATGAATCCATTGTGCAGTTTTTAATTATTAGATTGGCCATAAAATTTATAGCAGAATTTATATTTCCATTCCAGGGCAAGTATACTTTCTTCTGTCTCAACTATGTATTATTTTAATAAAATTAGTGTCTTTATATTAAAATTCTCTGTAATTTAAAATCTCGCTATCTGCAATTTATTTTCTCCATATCTGAAAGATTTATTTAATATTAAGATTTATGGTGGTGATAGTTGCTTCTTACCTTTTCTAGGAGTTTATTTTGCTTTATTATTGGGGACCTGGCCAAGATCCCCAATCTCCCAAGTGAGTGTATGGTGAAGGCTTAAATAAATGAAATAAATGGTATCATTTTAGAGCTCCAGGGGGTCAAAACCATCTAACAGAGTTCGAGGCTCTGGGGACTGAGACAAGGAATGTCTCTGGGTGGCCCATATTTATTAAGTCTCTAAACAATGAAAAGAGATGGAATACTGAGGAGAAGGGGGGGATCTTGAGAGTGGTTCAAGGACTTTTCCAAGTAACAGATTATGTTAATTTAGGAGAAGTATTTTTGGAGAAAAGTCTCCAGGTGGCATTTCATTACAGGAGTGAAATACCTACATCTACAGTCTTTATTTAGTTAATTGGGGTTGGAGCCAGGCGTCCTCAGCTGTGGTCTTATCTTGCCCTTTGAAGCGTCTCCTTGTTCTCGGGTCAGTCATGCCCTGGTCATGCAGCAGCCCTGCGCGTGTGTTCAATTTCCAGCTTCAGTAGCTTCCAACCCTTTACGTATGAATTGCTTTCACAAAATCCCCACTACTCTTTCATGCTGTCCACCAAATTATCTTCTGTTGAGTGAATATTTCATTGCTTTATCTTTTTATTTATTTCCTTCATTCTCAAGCATTCTCCCATGTTTCAACAGAGATTTATTTCTCAGTAGTTTGCAATATGACTGTTATCCTTGTTAGTAACTTATTTTTTCCCGATGGGTTTACTATTTTATTTCTTCATTAATTTTAAAATACTTTGGAGAGGATATCACAATCTCCTTATTCTTATAATATCCTTATGTTCTTCTGAAATACATTCACAAATAAATTTCTAAAAATGTGTGTTAACGGATTGAGGGCGTAACATACTTAATTTACATAAAATTTATTTTCTACCTTAATGTTGATAAGTGCATAACAAAGATTTATTCAGAGAATAGTTTTACTAAAACTTTGAAAACAACTTACATATTTTTACTATTATAGATGATGTGAAATATGCTGTTATGCTATTTCTCTTTGTTATATATATTTTTTGATTATTTGTTTTTGTCTTACCTGTCTTTGGAATTATAAAAGTAATAATGTATGCTCCGTCTGAACAGCCGTGATTTTAGTGAGGTTCTTATACTAATCATCCAAAGTTTCCCAATATTTCATTAGGTTAATTTTTTTCTTTCATTGATTTACATTTACTCAATCATTCCTTTCCAGTTTTTTTTTTTTTTTGTGATTGGGCCTATTAAATTGTCCCACATAATCTCTTATATTATTTTCATATTTCTACTTATTTATTTTCCTTCTTTTTGTTTTCATTTTATTCTCTCTGTAGAGATTGACTGCATTTTATTCTTACTCAATTTCATTTAGAGTATAAGAATTGTATCTTATTTTTTAATATCCCTTTAAATTAATTAATCTATCAATGCAAAATACTGTTGTCTTCTGCATATCTTAATTCATTCAGATTTGTTTACTGTTTGGTAACTTTTAAATCCTTTAATTGTTCTCAATTTCCTTAACCCTAATTAGTTTAGGGTTATTGATTTTGTATATTTTTTTCTCTTTCATGACTTTTTTTCTTACCTGCTCAGTCACAAAACCTCATGAAATTATTAGTTCAGTGATTTCTCTCTTCACTGATGTGTACAAATGAGTAGCTTTAGATTTCTCAAAATTTTTCTATTTACAAAAAACACTTCTAGGACCAGGTATTTAACTCAGTGGCACAAGTGCTTGCCTGGCAAGCACAAGGTCCTGAAATGGATCCCCGATACCCCACCCCTCAAAAAAAAAAAAGAAAAGAAAAGAAAAGAAAAGAAAAGACACTTCCTTATCTTCTCAGAGGTTTTTCCTATGTGCTTAAAATGTGAAAACAATTCCTAAGTGGAGTAGCCATACTTTATGGGATGTATATTACTGTTGTTCTACTCTTTGCCATGCATTTTTTCCTAGTATGGTTGCACTGAATTCAGGGTCTCTTGGTTAGGCCACCCTGTAGCTTAACTATCAGTCCTTATTGTTGTTGTATTGTTTCACTGTCATAAATCTAAAATATAATCCTAAAGGCTCTGTGCTGCAGAAGTTTTTAAAAATTTAAATCATTGAAGAGTTTTAAAATAACATCCAAGAGTAAAATAGTAGCTTTAAACTGGGTATGGTAGCACATCCTATAATCCTAGCACTTGGAAGGCTGAGGCTTCAAGCTGGGACACGAAGTAAATTCAAGGTCAGCCTGAACTGCATAGCAAAACACTGTCTCAAAAATTTATTTTAAAAATAAAATACTTTTTTAAAAACACAGAAAAATACCAGCTTTATATACAATTTTACTTTGCTTAAGGTCAAAACAAGACCTTTCAGAATTTATAAACTCTGAAGAAAAGCATGCTTGTGTGTGTGTATGTGGTGCAAATATGTGTGCATTTGATTTTTTGACATTT
Organism: Cuniculus paca; assembly: GCA_004365215.1. Lineage (NCBI taxonomy): Eukaryota > Metazoa > Chordata > Mammalia > Rodentia > Cuniculidae > Cuniculus > Cuniculus paca. Next base: position 62,496 of record RJWT010000174.1, read on the forward strand.
TATTCTGTCAAGGAACCCATTTAAACTAATTTTATTTGTAGGCCCCTAATTCAGTATTTGTATGCCTAAATACATCTTTGTATTTAAAGGAAGTCATTTCTGCAATTTATCTGTAATTTACTAGATTTACATAAGTATCAAATGCTCAGAAAAAGTAAAAATGCAATTTATTTCCTTAATATAGGGATAAAAGAAACTTTTTATCTTTTCACAACTATATCTCCTACAAAAGAATGATGGTAGAGCAAAGGAAACAAATTGTTTTCATTGACCCAAACTTGATTTTTTGTCAGCAATCTCACTGCAGTTTTCAAGAGTGAATTGTTACCTTCCAAAAAATTATCTTTCAAAACCTTACAACTTTTTTCTTTCACCTCAGAAAAATGTATGACCCAACTGATAGTATTAAAATAAAATCTATAAAGTGATCCATGGCTATTTGATTTTAAGCTAAGATTATATTACTTAAACCATGACTTAGTTCACTGGGAGATGTGATTTATTATTCATTTTGAAAGGTTAAAAACAGCCAACTGCTATAAATGTGAATATAGAAATATTTGGTGAAAAATTAATAACAAAATTCTGTCTCTATATGTGGTCTCAAGGAAGAAAGATGTGGCACATTTAAATGCCAGAAGAGGTAAAAATATTCTTGAAATAAAACTGAGATGTTTAATTTACTTTCCCCTCCTTTTTTGGTCATTGATCCATGACAAGAAAAATTCAAAACATGTATTTTTCTGAACAAGAAAATATTTTTCATTATGGATTTTAAATATTTTAAATTTTAAGGAACCATATCCTGGTAAGCATACCTAAAAAAAAGAAAGAGAAAGAGTAAAAACTCATAAGAATGGAGAGAAATCTTGAATGTAATGTCACTTTTCATGATGAAAATTCCACATGGTTGATTTAGCTCACCAATGTGTTCTTATTGAATATAAATTGAAAATAGGTGCTACTAAGCTTCACTCTGAGTCATATGCCCTATCTTGTCTTAACTACTCTAAGGATGTTACAGTGAAATACATAAGTGTTTAGATTTTTTATGTAATCTTATAACCTCTTCTGCATGTGACATAGACTAAGATAGCCTAAGATGCAGTACTTTAAAAAATATGATTGATACTAGCTAATGATTATTTAGTTTTGTAAGCATCTTGAATAATGATAATAAATGATTATGTAGGACTTATAAATGTATTACACTTTTGCTCAGATAAAATGTAAGATAAATTTCGCCAAAGAATGTGATTACTGTTCATTACATCTGTTATAATTTCCCAAAAGCAATAAATTTTTTTCAACCATACCTTAGGAGAACACCTTATAAATTTATTTACTTAATTGAAATTTACTAGAGATACTTCTTTATTATTTTCAAAAGGAACCTACTTACTCATTATTAACATAATAATACATAAAGATACATCTGTGAATTAAAATCAAAATGTCAACTAGAACCTATAGACTTTAATTAGAAACATACCTTGATTTCAGTGTGCTTCAAACTATTTAAGATCAATTTTTTATTAGGAAACATATCAGTCTAATGTACAAACTAGTCATGATATGCAAATTGAATGTTGCCATGGAATATTTCAGGAGTACATAATATCTTGTGTCATTTCAGGAAGAAATAACATACAGGGAAGCTTTTACAGCTATATTAAATGAAAGTTTCCTCTTTACTTAGGTTTCACAACTGCATCATTATCCTAGATTTGTAAATGTAACAATAAGACTATTGGAATTTTTTGGAACATTTCATCATTGGTGTACTATAAATCATATATATATATATATATATATATATATATATATATATATGGTATATAATAAGGCAAAGTTATGCCCTTAAAATAAATATATAGGAACACTGTATATAAGTGAACAATACGTATAAAGGCTATCTGTGTGAAAAGCCAACTCTGATAGAAATGCAAATATTCACCAGGAGAGTGTAGTTTTGGCCTCATGCAAGAGTTGAAAAACAGAGGGGCTTCCATGGCTATTGGCTTCCATAGCCTAAGTGAATCTTTGACTCAGTGTTTCTACGGTGCTATGCATTCCTTCAAAAGCTTTCAGTAACTTGGGGAGAAAAAAATGAACATTGACAATAAACTGTCATGGAAAAATCATCTCAAATATGATTCGTGTCATATTTTCTGTAGTATAATTTAGACATTTGCTGGACTCAGCAAAACCACTTGGTTCTGTCATTGACATTGTTTCCAGTCTTCAAATTCACTTAGGCTCCAGAGTCACATATGTTTTATCCCGCCCCATTAGATACTCAGTAAAATTCCTCCTGGCACCTCCTATAGGGTTCTGAGCCCCCTTCTCTTCCCTTCATCTTTGTGCTACCCTCTGCATATAACAGTATCCCTCTTCTCAATTTCTCAGTTTCCTAACTCCAACTCCTACCCTTTTGTGGCTCAACACAAAAAGGTGACAATGGTTGCCTGCCTGGTATTCCTCAGTTTGGGTTATCTCCGTGTTAAAATTGTTATATTCAAACTTTCATCTCCTATGTAAATAAATACCCACAGTATATCCCAATCCTTGAAAGGCGAGATTTGATTTATATGATGAATGTTCTTAGTTAACGTTTAACCCCCATACTGTATGAAAGATGTTAGGTTGTCTTTTAACTTTGCTTGTCCTGAAGTAATCCACTCAGAAATTTCCTTTTAATTTTCTATTTCAAACTTTGATAACTATGAACAATTTGTAAGAGCAAAGGCTTATCTTAAATGTTTGTAACTTCCTTGTAAATTTATTGAACTAGTGAGCCTTTTATGCCAAATAATCATTATTTCATTTTTATACGAAAATTAAAAATATTCTGTGAATGTAAACACATTCTACTTTTTTTTATTCTATAGAATAATTGATTTAAATTTGGAATAATTGAGTGTTAAATATAGTATTCACTTGTACTCAGGATTTTTTTATTTGTAAGGATAATATTTTAGCATTTCTTTCCAGTATTTGGAAAAATAACTGGTGATTAAATGACAATTACAGTATATAAATGAAGAAAAGCTTATTTCTTTCTAGCAGCTATTTAAGACAATGACATGAAATATCATTAGAAATACTACAGTTAAGTATTTTTGATATTTCTATTCTGGAGTTAGTCTGAAAAGAAACAGCATTTTATATATTTAATTGTTCACTTATTTATGGACTAAGGAAGTTTTTTTTTCCTATGGCATTCTTTACAATCTATGGCTCAAATAATGTCAGCATTGATTTTTAACTGGAATACATGATTTAGAAAGAAGAAAGAGCATCTAAACTATTTATTTAGGGAAAATCTCAAGCAAAAATATATTACTTCTTATCAGAAAAGACCATTCTTCAAAATTTCTTAAAGTCTTTTTTTGAAAATTTATCTTTTAAGTAAGGGTATATTATTCGAGGTAATTTAAGAATCCTGTGAGGCTTTGATTTTATAGTTTATATATTATCTAAAGTAAAATACAAACACATTAATTCCTGCTGTTCTTCACATACAAAAATAACTAACATTTAATTGATTCCTACAATGATCACTGTACTCTGTTACCACTGATTAACTTCCTAAAGAAAAACCTTTAAAACTTATCTTGTTTGCATTTTAGAATAAGAATTTCAATAAACACAGTATTCATTATTATAATTGTACACCACCATCTCAAACATGTAATGTAAAAATAGAAAGCATTTTCTCCCTTAGCAATTCATGTGTGAGGCATTTAGAGATGCAATTTTTAGGCAATAATTTTAACTTGTAATTTATGCAAAACAATTATTCATCAGTCATAGACTCAATCATGATTATACAAAACTGATAAAAAGTGAATCTTTTTCAAATGACTAGAATGACTTAAAGTGACCGTTGTTGAGGGACAAAGTGCTCCTATTTATTCATCCATTAATTCATATTTATGTCTATTATTATGTGGAAGATTTTCTGTTAGTTACTAGAAAAACTTCCAAATAAGACAAATTATCTAAAATTCTGATCTTTTGGGAGAGAACAATGGGTGTAACATGTATGCAACCATAATTACATATGTAAATATATATACAAAATAAAATATGATGAGCATCTATAATACAAATGAAGGATAAACTTGAGGCAATATTGGAAGTTAATAAAAGAAGAAAAACTCACCTGAGATGTAATTTTTTTTCTGTACCAAGGATTGAACTCAGCACCTCACACTTGCCAGGCAGGTGCTGTACCACTGAGCTATATCCTCAGCCCACATGTAAGTATTTTAGCATTATATACTAAGACTGGCCACAAGTTTTCAAGGGTACTTATTTTATTCATTGGGACTACTGCAGCAAATACCATGAGTTCAGTAACTTACCAAGAATAGAAATTTACTTCTCATACCTCTGGTGGCTAGCAAGTCAGAGATCACGGAGGCTAGGTATCTTGTGAGAGCTCACTTTCTGATGCATAGATCAGTTGTCTTTCCTCTGGAATCTTATATTCCCATAGAGAAAGGGGATAAGTTCCTCTGGACCTTTTTCTTCTACTTTATTAATTTATTATTATCATTTGTTTTGCTTGATATCAAAATAGGACCTCAAACACGCACGTGTTCTACTACCGAGGTAAATCCTAGACCTGAGGTTTATTCAGAAAGGTACTAATTCCACTCATGAAAGTGTCACCGCCACCCTCTAATCATCTCCATCCCAAAGGCCCACTTTATATAAATTTTAGAATGACATAAACATTCAGACCATAGGAACCAAATATTTAGCATTTTAAACTTTTTGGGACATATGGTCACTGTCTCACAACTATTCATCTGATTGCATAAAAATATCCATAGACACTGTACAACATAATGAGGGTAAGCATGACTGTGCTCTGATCACATTTTTATGGATACAGAAATTTGATGTTATGTGTTGTTCTCATGTCACAATGTATTATTCTTCTTTTGATTATTTCAACCTCTTGTGGATTGTATTTTGTGTGGCACCTGGGTCACGACGATGACACGGGGCTGGTTGCATTTGGGACAGGTATAGTAATTCCCTGCGCTGTGGTTCTATACCAGTATACATGCAGACAAGCAGTACATTTTAATGTGGGACCATATAAAATTATCAAACAATTAAGAGAAATGAAATCTCGCACCAGGCATATTAAAGGAAAGCTAACACAACCCATCACCAATTCCTAAAACACAACTTCATTAATACACTGTTTAATTCAGTCATTGAGTCAAAAATCTGTGTACTTGTCACCAAATGTCTGACTTTTTTTAACCTGAAGGGTTGACTGCAACAAACAAAACAGGTAAAAATTCTTATTCTCATGGAAGCTTCATCACATTACAAATTTACTTAATTATTAAACATTTTTTACTTTCTAGGTTCTGTTTAAGTGACTATAATTACATTAAACAGCCAAGTAGAGTACAATGAAAGTACAATTCATTGTATTTTTTCTTTTCCTTGTCAGAAAAAAGTTTCATTTTTTTTCCAACCACATACTCTACATTGAAAAAATGACTGAGATATGAACTTCATTCAGAATTAATATGTTCATATCTTTATTTTTGCTAATTTGTATTAACAAAAATTAAGCTACATTATAAGATTCCTCTACACCAATTTTGAATTGTCCTACTGAAGTAATGATTATCATGTCCTACTGAAGTATTGATTATCATTTTTTTATGTAATTACCCAATTGAAATTTTTATCCTTCATATCACATGACTGTATTTCATATAGGTGTGATTTGATAATTTTTCAGTTGATGTCACCATTTATATGTTATTGATAAAATTTGCAGACTAAAATACTGACATTTAAATATCTAATCAGATCGCTAAGATAAAATCAAAATCACAAAGATAATGAATCTCTCTTTCATAGATGATTCTGAGCTCATTTTATGGTCACAAAAATAAGCATCATTAGAAACAAGTAGTATTGTATGTAAGTGACCAGAGCTTAAAGTGACCTGGAATTATGTTGACATTATTACCTAACTATAGGATACAAATCATGTTCTACTTCTAAACTACATGTTATCACATGTGGTAGTATCACACTACATAAGGTTATGCATTCCTTTCACTTTTAAATCAATATGTGCTGAAACATAACAAAAAACAGCCCTACTGTATTTGAATGGAATGATGCAAAAGGGTAAAATAGGTAAATACAGAGATGTCTCTATCCCTTGTGTGGCAGTATAAGAACCCTTCCAATTCTACTTGTTTTTTAAACATCAATATTGAATGTGTTGTTTACTTTTCTCTCGTTGGGACAAAATATCCAACACCCAAAATGAAGGAAGGAAAGGTTTATTTAGCTTACTGTTAGTGAAGGTTTCAGTCCATAATCAGCTGGCTCCAAGGCAGGGTGGCATGGCACAGGGGCAACACTTCAAGGCAGCAGCCAGAGCAAAAAGGGCAAGAAGGGGGCTCAAGTATCTTTTCCTCCCTTACATTGTACACACCCTCCCCACCAACACACCCCCCTGGGCCAGGGTAGCATTCACAAAATCTCCCTGCCCTCCTCTCACACAGGATGAGAATATTTACAACGCAAGGATCCTGGCTGCTGCTGCGTCTCTGTTAAATTTCTAAACTTTTCAAGTTGACACAATGTATCAATCATAACACAGAGCTACTATTTTTAAAATTGGTTCATATTTATGAAAGTTAATTACTAGAAAAACCTACACAGAGGAATTGATATACAGTATGTGTTACTGATTAAACATGTATTTTAATAACAAAATACATTTTTGTTTTTCCGTAGCCCACTCCATTAGATGCCCCCGATCACAGAGATGATGACATTAATTCAGATGCTGATTCCTACGCTAATAGTGATACTTTTGTTTTTTACCTATGAATGTGAGTTAATATCTGGACATGTTTAGGTTTATTCATGCATAATATGCTGCGTTAAAGGATGCAAAATTGGAATAGTGCACCCTGAAAAGTCAAATCTGCTCTGATAATGAGTGAATGTTCCAATTTTCTTAGCAGAAGTGTATATATGCAAGAAAGAGAATACATTTTAAAATTTGATGAAAATTTCCTGGACAATACAATTTAGCTCTGCATGAGTGCTTTGATGTTTACAAACAAATTAATTAGTTATTTAATAATAATATTTATTAAATATAAAATGTTACTCTGTTTTTGTCTTAGTTACTTTCTCATTGTTACCACATAATACTTGATAGCTAACAATTAAAGGGGGAAAGGGTTATTTTGTCTTGCAGTTTGCAGAAGTGGGCAGGGTGGCATAGCAAAGGAGAAACAGCTCATAGCATGGCTTCAGGAAGCAGAGAGAGAGAGAGAAAAAGTGAGAAGGAAAGATGGTTTATACCCATCCAGATTGTGGACCCACTGATCAGCTCCTCCAAACAGACTTCAGCTCCCAGCTGCTCATTTAGTTATAGTCATCAGTGGACAAATCTGTGGAACATTATCATGCCCTCATGACCTAATTACTTTCCAAAAGCCCAACCTGTGAGCCTAGTAAACCATAGTATTATTTAATACAAACTTACATTAATTTAAATGGTACGTATGATCTGGTTGTACATGATGCACAGTGTCGCTTTTATTTTTAGTTGTCAGGTGTACGTGCATTGTTTTGTAAATTTTCACTTTGCCCTATTTATAAGTCTACTGAAATAGTTTTTCTAATCAGAACTTGTAAAATTGTTTTGACTGTTTTCTATAATCACAGACACTTCAAAGTTGAAATAAAATGAAGTAACTCTGATATTCAGATGGTAAATTAAAATAAATCAAAATACCCTGAATAAAAATAGCTACAATGCTATTATTGCAACTTCTTTGTTTAAAAAAGAGTATATTCTTTGATGATGAAAAAAAATTGACTGGCTAAACTTTGTCTACTAATAAGATTTTAAATCTCTTTTGCTGATATCATTATGTTCTATGGTATTTGTAAAATAAAGGTATATGCACTGACATTATTCATTCAATTATGTCTTAGTATTTTAAATCTACCATTGATATATTTATAATGTCTCACCCTACTTCTTGTAATTTTAAATTTTCTGTAGTGGTATTCTTAATGGAGATGAAAATAATATAAATGTCCTTGTTAAATATTAACCGTGCTTTATATTAACTAGTATTTCCAGTTTGAAACAGTCTTACACTATTCTCATAAAAATCATAAGATTGTTTTTGGTGACTTTATATAAAAAACATTAGAAATGGAGTCACAGATGGAGTATAAGTAGCCATTTATTGCACAAAAATGCAATTACAGGAAAAGCGCAAGGGTATGTAAAATATTGTAAATTCAGATGGATACTTAATAATTTAGTTACCACATTTTCTTAACACAGACTTTGTTTCTATTCATGTTTTACATAGCATTTTGTTACAGATATGAGTGATATAAAACCTTGATAATCGTGAATATTTACTCATGTTAAATACTATGAAACGGAATCTACATACAATACCCATGTAGTGCATTTCAACAGAACATCCCACAATTAACATTATATTTTAATCAAAATTAAAATCAGTATAAGCGAAAGGAGTGTAAAGAATTTAATAATTTCAGGGACTTTTTAATGGACACCTTCATGCTAAAAAGAAGACTGAAATTTTATAGTTCAGATTATATTTACCAGCAAAAAGACATCTGGGGATAAAAGGCAACAAAATAAAGTTGAGTTTCAAGTTAATGTTTAACATTTAATTTTTCTCAACTTCAGGTTTAACCTTACAGCAAATTCATTTTTAAAAGATCATTTTCTTTTTCATTTCTGAAAAAATTCTCTTAGCCATAGTTTTAAATAGATAACATTTTCATCAAGGTAATAATGTACTCATTAATTTTTTTAAAATTTTTTATGTGGTACTGGAATTAAATCTATGGCCTTTGTATTGAAGTATCCCTTTAGTTACTTTGAGACAATCTCTTGCAAAATTCCTACCTTCCCTTTGTTGAGTTTGAACTTGTAACTGGCTACTCTCTCCTTCTCACAGAATACTGAGATTATTCCCATGTGCCATGATACCTCTATAACTGATAGATTTTGTAGATGATTTATTTGGTGAAAGAAATAATAAATTTTTGCTCATTAACTATCTCAATAGCATGATTTTTGAGGGTTTTCATATCCCTGTATTTAATTATTTTTGATTGAGGACTTGTTGGCAACATTTGCATTGTGTATCAACCACCTTCATTAGAGAATTTGACTGAATAAAATAAGGAACACAAATTAATAAATTTATTCCCAGATAACTGATTTCATCATATAAAACAACATTACAAATAGAATTATCTCTTACAAATAATATTTTTAATTAAAAATTTCATTGATTTTTGTCTACTTGATTCATTAATGCATATCCATATCACAAACTCAAAGAACTGATAAGATTCAGTTTTTCCTACAAATAGTTCATTACTGTATAAGGTATATTTGTTAAGAGGCACATATGTAGAATGTGACAAAGAATTGTCTCTTAGTTTACTTATTCAAAAGGAAGAAATATAGTCAATACTCTTTTAAATATAAATGTATCTCTCCTTTGAGAGTCAGAATTAACATTAATTTCCTAAATATCACTTTTCAAATTTGATTAAAAAAATGTATTCCTTGTCTTATATACTCTGTATGTCTTACAAAATATCTGCTTTCTCGTGAAAATTATTTCATTATATTTTCTAACTTCATAAATGAGTCCTATTGCACTTTACAATAAATCTTTGATTTATATAAACAGTATAGCATTTAGCAAGATTTCTGTTACTGAATCTGTAATGTTACATATTTCTATTTCATTTTAGTCACAATAAGAGGAAACACAAATTTCTTCTAATACATTGTGTCACAATCTTTATGTCCATAACTGAAAAATATAAGAAACGTTGAAAAATAAGTAAAGCCACATATTGAGAAAGAACACAATAAATTAAACTAAAGTTAATACAAGTGCTAATATAAATGCAAAAAGAAGAATGATGTCATCATAAGCATGTAAAATCCACATTTTAAATTATTTAGGTATGCATATCAAAAATATTTAGGCATGTACTTTATATATTGATTGATCAATAACAAAATTGATCAAAGCATAAAAGGGAAAATAAGAAACAAATTTAATTAACAGTAAAAAAGTTTAAATACATCAAATAAATTGCATGATTTTTTGAACAAAATTATTACATAGTTATTGAAAGCTAGTATGGCTCTTAATGGAACAATAATTATTGTATAAGTAAACTCACTAGCAAAATAAAAAAGAGAATACTATAAGTGAATTTTGATGAAGTCTCAAGATACAGAAATAATTGTATGCAAAACTAATGCGCATTTTATTTTTAAGATTTAATAGTGAAACTGTAGAGAAATAAAAATAAAAGTTAAGAATACAGATGCAAGCATTTAAAATATAAAGCAAATTTACTAGAGTTGTTGAAAATCACTTTATCTTTCAGCTAAAGTTCAAAATTTACTACGAAGATCCATTTTTTCACTAGAGATGCTCCTTTCTCTTTTCTAAGAACATCTCTGCCTTATAGTGAATTTTTATCTATTATACTTAGTGTTGCTCTCCATGAGACTGATTTGGATTACTTTACTTTTAAATGTCCACATTTGCTGACTTGGCTACTGTCCTTAACGATGATATGCTATAGTTTCTTTGCCATTTCTTCAAATACAGACTGAATACATATTGGCTCCTTAAAGTCTCATTATTCATGAATCATGATTGTTTTGTATTCAGCATTTCATATTAAATCTATCCAAACAGATAGATTTATAAGAAATTTGTCTTTTTAAATTCAAATCCAGGACCAAAAACGACAGCCCTAGGTTTCTTAATTTTGTCAAAAAAAAATTGTACTCATAGTAAACATAAAATAAGTCAAACTCTCACCTTCATTTTCCAGAATTGTTACAAGTGTGTACCTAATAAAGTTTGGAACATCCGCTCTGGGACTCATTACTGCTGAATGACTAATTTCCTGACCTCGGGCAGAGGGCTGAAAGCCAAACAATCAATAGTGGGTTACTTAGCATCTTCTGTTTAGCTATTAAACTCCAAAATGTGTTTATATACATATTCTAGCCAAATTTCTTAAACTAGTGATTATCAATCAGTATCTGCCTATATATACTTGTATCTCCAACTTTATCTGATTTACCCTGGAGCCTGGAAGGAAACAAATATAATTTTCTAAAGTGCTTTTTAGAGAGATGTGAGAAAAACATTAAGGAATATACCAACAGATTTTGCGGCACCTAAAAAATACTGTGAGAATTTATTAAGTCTCTAAAATAGGCAAATAAATTGCATTAGAGGAACACAATGAAAGATCACTATAAACATATATGGACAGTAAAAAAGACTGTTTTCCAAAGACTGGCAGCACCAAGTATTATGAAGTTTTAGAGAGAATCAAAGTCATATATTGCTAAAAACAAAAGTGCAACAATTGAGAGATTCTGGAAACAAATTTCAGGAATTCTCTGCAACTGTAAATGCACATATACCTTATGACACGCAAATCCTATTGCTAGAAGTTTAGCCAAAACACAAAAAAGATGTCTACTCCAAAACTTGTAAGTGAATTGTTTGCCAACTTTACACATATACACAAAATTAGAAAAACCCATAATGTGCATCAAATTATGGGTGAATACTTCAGGTGTATGCATGAACGAGAAAAGTATTCTGGAATAAAATAAGTGGTTTCTTATGTACATGCACCAACATGAATGTATCTCATTATTATCATATTACTTTCTACTTGTTACCAGAAGAACACTGATAATATTTAATCTCTTCTGTGTTATTTCTTTTTTAACATATTGCAGTAATTTTACTTGATATCAAATATAAAATATCTAAATAAGACTACATGGAAATTGTAGTTTTTGTAGGGTTCAGAAAATTTGGAATACTAAAGTACAATTAATATCTAAAATATTTGAATGTTGACTTCTTCAAAATATAATTGCTGTCATTTGTGTCCGAGAAACTTGATTTTCACTTCATAGATACATAAGCTTAATGACCCTTCGTTTATTTTTTAGTAATTTTGTTTATCTGATAAGTACTGAAAACACTTTATTCTTTTACTTATTTTGTTTTACTTTTAGAAAAGTTAGAATATGAGCAGAATGAGTGCTAGAACTTTTTTGAACATTGTATCTCTGGTACTTTAGATTATGTATGGTATCTGGTAGGGAAAAAATATGTGTGCGTTGAACTCATTTTTGGACTATGTGCAGACAGACTACATTTTAAATGTCCTATGTCTACATCCTTGATATTTGTTGTTTCATAACATTTTTGAGAAGCTACAGTGCAAGGTTACAGATAGTTCTCACTTCATTGACTTGAATTTCAGAAAAAAAAAATCAGACATTCGTAGAGAAAATAGAATGTTTTTATATATGAAAAAGAACATGAGTTGGTTGTCTTTGAGTTGTATGGAGTCTCATGGTTTTCACGGACATGCAAGCTCAACTCAAAAGTTCGTTTTTAAAGGGAGAACTAAGCAGTACAAAAGAGCACAGTCAATGGAGATGGTACCAAAAGGACAAAGTCACTAAATCAAGTTATGTTTCTTTTGCTTTTCTCCAGCGAATCACAGGAAAGTCATCATCTACAGAATGTCACTAGGAAATGGGGAATGTTTAGAGAAAGCAATGAAGCTTTAGCAAAAACAAGAGCATTTTAAGAGTTCTGGTCCATTATGAACTTTTGTTAAAAACTTTGTGCCAGATTAGAAACCATTCACAAATCGTGATGTTAAGTGATCTGAACTTTATGTCTTTTTTTTACTCTAGATTGCAAGTAGTAAGCAGGAAGACATCATGAGACACCATGAGATACTGGAAAATTAATCTATAGAATATACAATGTCATATGTCAATATAAAACAAAGAAAACATAACAGTAGTAACTAGATATTTTCCTATAGACAATGGAGGGACATGAATGAAACAGATGCTCATTTACTAAAACTGAATAGACTGTGAAGATATTTGTTTGATTATGGCAGAAAGATCCAATATTCAGGATTTGAAATGCAGACTTCAGGCGGTATCTCTTAGTGATTCAAATGATACATAGAGTAAGTGGCCTTGATATCAGGGTAAACTCATTGAATTTAAGGGCTAAATACAATTGGAATTGTAAAACTGTATTAAACAATATAGAGATAGCAGTTCAGTAATGAGACTGTATGAAATCATTAAGAAGGGAGGGGAGCAGTCTACTTCAGTCGAACCTTTAGTTACTAGAAAAATGAAGAATACTCTTACTCAGGAAACTTTCATATGGTGAATGTGTAAGGAATAAATGTTCTGCAAATATCACTCATTTCCTCTTATCAGTAGTAAAGTTTAGAGCACTTTTCGCTACCACATCTTGGTATTTGAGTTGCCAGGTAAAATGCAGTGCAGGAGCGATGATTTCCTCACATAACAAAGTGACAGAGCAACATTTGCAGGGCTCATGGACATCAGAGCCCCCTGCTTAGCAACTCCTATGTGGGGGATTTGGGCTGCATGCACTTCTCTTGCATTGCAGCAGAAAATGTTTCAGGAAACTCATTGGATGAATGACTCATTTTTCTTATTGATGATATTTTACATGTTATTTAGTGTAATAAAATTGTGAAAAATCAGTGTAAGTGAATTGACATTAAGATATACTCTTTATTCAAATTCATAAATCTTTCATTTTGTTTAATACTAAGTTAATGTATTTTTCAGAGTTAATTTGATTAATCAAAAATACCCTGAAATATAATAAAGTGAAAATTCATGGTTACTTAAGAATATAGCAGTATAAATTGATGGGTGAAACCATGAATGTATCCTACTACCAACAGCATTGTGCTTTAACTGAGAAATTACTATAAGATATGCTTAAGTAAACTCCGACTACTTTATTGCTTTTCTCTTGCAGAATAAGCTACCCTACATATGGTCTCCGTTACATAAAAATATTTTGCATCATGGAAAAGTAAATTTGTTTGTCTTTTGCTGGCAGAGATTTTTAATTATGGCTCAGATTATTTAATATTTTGGCATAGAAAGAAGGGATTGAAGTAAATATTATGTTCTTTTGATATTAAATAGGCAAATGAGATTTCACAGGAAAAAATTCCAAAAATAATATTCACATTTAAACAAGATTGCAGTTTTTCAACTAACAAACATCTAATCTAAATTTATTCACATAAGTGACGATAAACAAAATAAAACCTTAAGAATCTAAAAGAAATGTGATGGTAAAACTTACAACAGAGACCTGACAAAAAATTAAGATTTTCTTCTGTATATAGACAGTAATGACTACACTAACTTACTTGCAACAAAAATGGCTATACAACTTTAACTGTATTGAAACTATTGAAATATAAATGTTCAGTCATACATATATCTAAATAGACGTATCTAAAACATACATGTTCATATATTAACACATATATTTATGTATGTCCTATCTTGATTACTTTTCTCTCTTTGCTGAGACAAACATCTGACACCCAAAATTAGGGAAGAAACTTACAGTTTTTGGGGATTTCAGTCTATTATCAGCTGGCTCCAAGGCAGGGTGGCATGGCACTGGGGCAACACCTTAAAGCAGCAGCCAGAGCAAAAGAGGGAAAACAAGCTTCCTCTCCTCCCTTATACTGTACACAGGTCACCCCAGCTTCATGCTGGGTGTAACACACCCTCTTTAGGTTGGTGTAACACTCACAAAATGTCCCTGCCCTCCTTTGCACAGGATGAGGATATTTACAAAGTAAGAACCCTGGCTCCCTGCTGAGTCTCTCAGTTGAACTTCTAAACTTCGCAAGTTGACACAATGTATCAACAATAACAGTCCATAAGTGTCAACATTCAGAAAAATCTTCCCTAAAAGATATTAAAGTGAATAGACTACAAATGCCTAAAGACTCTAAAAGGAAGGAAGAACATATGGATACTCACACCCCTACAGAGTCAATCTCTGTACTTTATCTTCCTGTGATAAGTCATTTATTGAAGAAAAAAAAAAGACAAAGACAAGTATAAAATAACCTGATACATTTTTAACCACATTTCGTTTGCCAAGAAGCAGAAAATTACAAGGTTAACAAAGACAACACAAGATTGGAGTAGAAATCATTAAATTTTTACTTTGAAATGTGAGAATATGCCTTACAGGTAATTAGTGAAGTACCCTATCATATAATATAATGTAGTGCAGTGTGGTGTAATGTGTGACATAGATTATTAAAATATAGAGCCCTAAAATTCATAAAATATTAGGGGAAAGGGATGCAATATAGAATATCTTTGTTCTTTCACATTTCTACTACACTATAAATCCCTGCATAGATAGATAGATAGATAGATAGATAGATAGATAGATAGAAAGATAGATAGATAGATAGATAGATAGATAGATAGATAGATAGATAGAGGTGTAGGTATATAGGTATAGGTATATTCCTAATTGTTCATTCTAGAAGTGCTAAATTCATCTGAGACACTTAAATATTCCCCAAACGGGTGTCCTTCTGGAGAAAGCAGATGTGTTAAATGCAGATAAAGTTTAAACTCAGAATCCTTGACTTGCAAGTTACTCTAATTTTGGAAAGAGGTAGTAGTCTTTTTCCTGTGTCATCAACTTCTATAGTAGCCAAAATTAGTTGAGACTCAGAAAGAGCTGTAACAACCTAATTCCTTAAATCATACATGAGGGAAAATCTGTCAAGTTTCTCAAATTATAAGCCTGTGGATAGTTCTATGAAATTAGTAATGTTATCAATGAGAAAAGTAAACTTGAATGAAAAAATAGAGATCTAATAAATAAGAAAGGAAGAATTAATTCTCTTTTTTCATTATAACAATTTGCTGGACTATACTATTCCACACTGCGTATGTATTATAAAACATGTTGATACGAATTAATGGGTACTGTTATGGTTTGTGTTTGGATGGCTCCCCAAGTCTCATGCAGTCATGGAGGCAGCTGAGTCTAGAATTTGTGATTGGTTCCTTGTCTAGTGCTGGGATTGGCGGTGTGAATGCTGCACCTGCCTAGGGGTGGAGATGGCATACAATATAAGGGAGAGAAGGAGGCGTGCTTTTCCCCCTTTTGCTCTTTTCACTCTTGGTGCCTGTGGCTGCCTTGAATGGTTAATCCTCAGCCAGGCCACTCTGCCTTGGTGTCAGCTGAGTATGGACTGAAGTCTCCAAAACACTGTAAGCTAAATAAACCTTTCCTTCCTTCATTTTGGGCATCAGGCATTTTGTCTCAGCAACCATAGAAAAGTAACCAGGGCACTTACAACATTATCTGTGAATTTAAAAGTAAAATTTTCCTATTAAAATGTTAAGGCCAATTAAAAATAAAGTCAAGAAGACAGGAATCAAGCTAAAGGGTGTCATAGATTAAGAATCAGACTTTTAATTGAAATATATGTTCTTGTTTGCAATATTTTTGATAATCTTATTTTTTGAAATTGTACATATACATTTATTTCACACTTTTAGTACCCAGTTTTAATTCAATGCAATATTCATAATTTTGCATATTTACTAAAGTGGTTTGCCAAAGTGAATGTGCAGCTACAAAAAAACTGGAATTATTTTGTAATTCCACATTACACTTGTCTCTTCTACATGGATCCCTAACTCAGTACTTTACTGAAATTTATCTTCCTGTAGTCTTGCTTTTGTATTGCTTCAAAATGTGATTTCTGTGAAGAAATCTGATTATAAAAGCCATAATTCAAAATTCATTCACTTCTTTTTTTACTATTGCAAAAATTCTGAATATAACATGGCCCCATCTCTACTCATTCCATTTAACTACCCTAATTAGAGCTTCTACAGAAGCAGAAAACTATATGAACGAACTTTTCCAGCAGCTGCTTCACATTGACTCTGTCAAGTAACCATTGCAGTGCCCGTGTTTATGGCTCCTGTGCATGCTTTGAATTGATATAAACTTTAAATTTTATTTTTTTACAGGAGGCCTTATTTGCCTTAGAATATATTCTACAGTAATGTGGAGCAATAACATCAGACAAAAATATCTGAATAACTCGAAAGATTTTTTCCCATATGCTCAAAAAGTGTAAACAGTAGTTACCATTTTACTTATTTTACATTCATTAGACTGACATAAATTTCTATTTTTTGTGTGTGTACTATAGAACAGGCCATGGGCAGTTTTTCTGAGGCATTCATCATATTCTTTACATTTCTCTTCCTAAATATAAATGGAACACTTTTTACTGTATATTTTATTCAGATTAGAGAAAAATGCTGAGTTTTAAGATTGCTGTTACATAGTGTCTTTATGACATCATTGAGATGTCACATTTTTTAATTAATAAAAGTTTGAGTAATTGTAACTATAGAATTTGAAGTTACAGAATAACAAATGTATTAAATATTGATAATAAAACAATTTTAGTAAAAATATGAATGATGGTACAGCATAAGGTTATATAGAATTAAAGAATGTTTTAGATTGTATTTTGAGTATAAATTATTTATATTTTAAATATATTAGCTTTTTTGCCAGTGATTTCTATAATGAGCATTAATGCACATTTACAAAATTAGAAAAAATCTTTTAAAAGTTTTTATTATAAAAAATTATAAATGCTTAAGGTGATAAACTTAGCCAGATTTGAAAATTGCAAAATGTTCATAAATGAAACATGACATTGTAACCTCATTACTATAAGCAATTTTTATGTTTTTAATGCACCAGTTAAAACCAATTTTATTTATATTAGAAATATTAAGCCAGGTGTTTTAAAATATCAAATAACATTAGGACTGTTTTTCAAAGTTTAAAAAAATGACAAGAAATGTGAAGTACACACATAATTGTCACCATTCAAATACTAAATAAAAAATGGACGAAGATATAAATCAGTATGAGTGAATATGAAAATTGGGTAAAATTTTACATCCCTGAATATGTTTTAAAGATAAATAATACAACACTATTTGAGGTCTTATTCCATGATGTGTGTGTTAGTAGGGGTTGTAATGAAAAATGTCAAATGACTTGAATTTTTCTTCTTGTTAAAAGCTTTTTCAAGTGGAAAGTTGTCTTACATTGTGTCAAAAGAATAAGCCGTCAAATTGCTAATGTTTAATGCATTCCGAGAATAACTGCCATGTACTGTACTAATTTGACCTTTTCAGAGCTCAGAATTTGATTGGATGGACATTTCTCTCCTATTTAAAACTCAAACCCCTGTTGAGAATAGCTAGAATGACCATCTGTTGAAATACGGAATACTAAAAAGGTTAGAAGTACACAGTCAAATGCTTTCCAGTGTATTTTATAATTACATTTGCTCTCTTACTTTTTATCAAAATCATGAAAATTTGAGATGATGACATGAATCCAATTTTCAATATTTAGAAAATAAAAACTAACGTGAATATACTTTACTCTTAGGTGTTACAGTATACTGAAGGCCTATATAAAAATATTTCTAACTTGTGATGGGATGTCAGACATATGGTCATTGGAGAACAATAGCATGCTTTGGTCAATTTCAGTATTGCTGTGATATGATAAAGACAAGCATTATGATTTTTGAAAAACTTTTGTTCTTCATTTGATATTAAATTTGAGAATTATATGTGCTTCCAGTATAATCTTACATATTTATAGTCACAATATTCTGGAGATTTAGTGTAGAATAAATTAGAGCATAAGATGTAATATCACAGGAAATAAGCTTATTTAAAAACATTAAAGTTGATTTCCATAGCATTCTGTGACCTAGCATATGAACTAAATATATAATTTTGCTGTTTTGTGCAGTCCTTAAAGGTGGTTTGTCATTAACATAATCATGTGTAATCATAAGATTTTGATTTGCATAAGTTATTGATGGTGTATTTTTGAAGAAATGTTGAATATAACTGATTTCTTCTTGTAAAATAGGTATAAATAAAATATCAGTCACTAATTTAATCATAATAGATACATGTTATATTGCTAAATGCTTAAAAGTAAAGCCAAATGATTTGTTTCATAAATCATTGAGATGCATGAATATGTTTCTGCTCATTCCAGCAGCGAGATTATTACAATCACACAAAATAACTGGGCTCTGCTACAACTATTAGAAACAATTCAATTAGCTCTATTACACTCCCTTTTATAATATATTTAGTAAAGTAGACAGTTTAAATTGTCATTTAGTGATTTGCCCTTGCTTCTATGGTATACAATTTCCAAGAAATGCCCTCTAGATATACTCAGTTTCATAGGGTTTGATCTATTTTCAGGAGTAATTATCTAAGATATGTGTGTAAAAGTGGGAAAAATAATTATCTGCAAAAGAAAAATCAAGTTTTGGCTCACTTTATGGTAGAGTAATGACAAGAAAAATTAATTTTTAGGACATATTTTAAGATAGCATGTGCTTTAAATATGTTTTTTATTCATGTGTACAAACTATGTTTTAAAATTGCAAATGTAATAACTACTGAATTATTTTAAAAACTTAGATTTCACTTACTGTCTTACTATGTTTTCGAAATAATGACACTGTATGTTCAATAACTACTAGTTCATTTGCAATCATAATTTTTTGAATAATTGTCACAAAATCACCAAAATGAAATAAACTGATCTAAGACAGTGTATTTTCATGTGTTTCATTTTCCAAATTTAAAAAGTCATTAACTTATATTCAAATCCTTAAAACATCAGTTTCTATTTGAAATAGCCACAATCTCTGGAATGTATTTTGTACAATTTACAGAAATAAGAAATGGTAAATATGATTCAATATGTTCAATAATAAATCATCATTATGAGTGATCATCAAGTGTTAAACTGCATATTAACAGTTAATATACATGTCATTGAAAACAAGTATTAAGAAACATCTTTCCAATTGTTTCCTGTGTAAGAAGTTTGTATTCTTTATGCTAAAATAATTGTTTTCTGTTTGTATGAGCTTTTCTTATCATTTTAATCCATAGATAGATAGATAGATAGATAGATAGATAGATCGATAGATTAGATTGGCCTTTAATGAGTTACAGGAGTCATTTAGAGTACCTGACAAACTATGATGATATCCAGGAACAATTTCATATGCTTGCAATAATTTTCTTCACAAGTCACTAACTTGAGAAATAGATGACTGGTTTTAGTCACTGTAACCAACAGTGAGATGATAAATTTGAAACGAGAAAAGGTCTTCAGTAGTTTCAGTCCTTGACTGATTGGTCCCCTTATTTTGGGACTATGGTACTACATAATGGAAGTAGCAGGTAGCCAAGAAAAACCTTTCAACCTAGGGCCAAGAAAGAAGAGCAAGGAAGATACAGAAGTCCTACAATCCACCTTGGAAGACCCTGAAAGACCCACAACCTGAAGAATTTCCAAAAGACTACACATCCTAAAGGATCTCTTCACCTTTTTTTAGCATTTTTCTTAAAAACAACTCTAACATATGGGCTTTTGGGGAATATTTAAGTTCATAATTATAGCTTTAGTGTTCTCAGAGTTAAAATGGAAAGGATTTATATTTCTCTGTTAAATTATCGTAGTCCTAGCACCTAGAACAGTATGTGGCAAATGGTAGGCATGAACTAAATGTTTTGTTTCTAATAAATTAATTCAAAAAGAAAGTGTATAGGTCAAATGAATTGATTTTTAATCATTACTTATATGATTGAAAATGTGACTTCCAAGAATACGCAGAATTATTATTTTATGGTTATAAATATACATAATTAAAATTAAAGTCACTTCTTTTATTATAGAGGAAAAAACTCAAGAACAAAAGGAAATATTGAATTTTATGAGTTTATTTTCTTAGATTGTTTTTCTGAAACATTAAATTAATGTACATACATTAAGCTGATATGTATTATCTTGAGCAAGAAGTCATTACTGGATTCAAAATTAAATGTCAAAAGTAAGCATGCTAATGTAATTTGATCATTTCCCTTGAATATTATTAAGATACACAAATCTCTATTTTGATGTGCCAATCTGAGAGTGAAACTCATAAAGCAATGCTGAAGAAAAAGACATATTTAAGACTAGATACAAAATTCAAAACAGGGATTTACTTAGCATATGCAAGTCTCTGGCAAAAAATTGAATAAATAAATAAGGCAAATAAATAAATATATAAATACATAAAATAAGTGAGAGGACACAATAGCTTGTTTATTTGCTAATTATTATCCTCAATACTATTGATTGGTCAAAAATTCATGGACAAGTACAAAGACTCTATAGCAACTAAAAATGTTACTGATTTAATATAAGTCTCAACCTATGTTTTTCCTCATTAATCAAACACTATATAAATTGATATTTTACATTACTATATTTTTGTGCTATCACATCAGAGATGAATTGATTGAAAAATAAGTTGCCGTCAAATGAATTTTAATAGTTAATTTTTTACTGCAATGTATAAAATTATATAATTTATATATGTGCATATATACACATACATAAAAGTATATAGTGATAAAATATCTAATTAAAAGGGAAACATTGCCAGGTAAGCATTTTTGCACTGAGTTAAATCAAAATTGTAAATGGTGGCTTTAGATACCAAAGGAGAACTATTTTTTCTTTTACTAAGCATTATAACTTAGACAAAAGAGTATATTGTAAAGTACTTGTTACGATGATCTTCTCTTTAGTTTTTGCAGTGTTGATCCTATTGTTAATAAATAACACTGGAAATAAATATTTTAGTGCCAAAGTAATTAGGAAAGAAAACTAAAATCGGAGCATGCAAACCAAAATACTGTTCTAGAGATTATTTCATGTTTATTTAACCTTTATAAACATTCCATAAGCACTATAATTTCCTCCATAGTATAATTAAAAAAGTAAGATACTCAATATATTAAATAACCATACAAAGGCACATCTTTTGTAAATACTGATGTGTGACTTCAGATAAAACAAGCAGACTGCTAAATTTGCTAAATTACCCTCTTTCTTTTTCCACTAGAGTTTTGAGGGAGTAAACATGGACTCTGTCTACTCCAGTAAATACTCTCATAGTATTTGTCCTTTGGATTTTTTATGCTGCACTTGCAAATTTTACTCCAGGACAAGATAAGTATACATTGCAAAGGTCTTTACTTTACTCAGCAAATATTACTTACACTGGATGAGATGTGAACTTAGAAAACTAGTTTTTCAGTATTTATGGGTGAAACCTCAAAGTCTCATAATTTTATTTCCATTACTTTCATCTAATTCTGCTGCATGATTTTATACTCTAGCAGTTTTCCCAGTACATTTTTCAAAATTGTCTCGTGATAGCCTCTTCAACAATTATTGCTATTATTATTATTTTAACATTATTATTATAATTTAAACATCTCAAGTAACATTTGTCTAGTAGTTTATTTAATATGGCTAAATATCTTTACATTTCTATATTTTAATAAAGAAGTGCCTAAAATGATTTCTGACTATAATAATGATAAAATTTCATAGATGGGGTATCAATAAATCTAATAACATATTAAAGTTAGCATCAAAAATTATTGTGTCTTAAGAGAATGAATTATACACACATGTTGTTCTTAATAAGCC